>NCSJ02000285.1:0-56095 GCA_002812745.2 Scytalidium lignicola
TGGGTTTGGTGCGCCATTTGGATTGTTCTGATTTGAGATTGTGTATGGCGAAGTGGAGAGGGTATTGAGAGGTGGTTTTGTTATGGAGGGGATGTAGTTTTGACATAGGAAAGGTGAAGGAGGAGGGAGGCGGCTGGTATAGTGAGCTTTTTTGACATTTCACTTTCAAAGATGAGAATGGAGAAGTCACTGGTATATCTTCTTGAGAGATCATTACTTTCTTCTTTGATAGCGAGTGTGCATTATCCCCTTGGATCGTAGAATAACGTACCTGAATCGTTTCCCTAGTCTAATATGGTAGCAAGCATCCATCAATCCATTCGTCAATGTTGAAGCCTAGACACCCCGCCAACATCAAAAAGAGCTTCCGATAAATCCAAACACTCCAATGGTAAAATATACGACACTTACTAAACCTTACTTCGGAGTTAAAAACACAATCACATCACATTCAACAATAAACATCAGGTACATCAGACACAATCCAAGGTTAACAATATGCCATTGAAGCAAGATTCTCAAGCCTAATCGTAACCCCCCCCCTTCCTGAAAATCCATAATCAGTTCTGTGTTCCATAGCTAAAACCATACAAGCCTCTCATGTAGTAATCAATAATAATAATNAAAAAAACCATTCGACCAACCAATGCAGGAATACACACACAAGCCAACATTGCATGCCTAGTTCTCAACAAAAAAAAAGAGAAACCCTTGGACCAAAAAAGAGAAAAATGCATCGGAATCCAAATCATGCCACCTCCCCAAACAGAAGGGGGAAAAAAGCNAAAAAAAAAAAAAWTTTGCATGCCTCATGTTGAGAAGGATAATTCTCGTGGTACGGCGGTCTCAAGAAATGGGAGCCGTAGTATGAAATGCAAGAAGAAAAAAACAACACCCCTTCTCAAAACGCCAAATTCATAAACCCTGCTGCTCCATCTTTCCTCAATCACCGCCCAGTCCCGAGTCATCTCTTATATATATATCGTATCATATGCACCATCTCCTCAGAAACAATCTAGTGGAATCAAGCCGAAAGTCAAGGACAAATATCATATCCAAGATTGATTGACGCCCTTTCGCCTCCAAACAAATCCCCAAAAATTCAGAAAACGCCCGATATCAAAAATCCAATCGCATAAAAACAGAGTGTGCCAATGCTAATTTAATTCTTCTGTTCATCATTGCCACTCTCACCATCTACACCTCCCGCAATCTGCTCATACCATGCTCCATGAGCTGCACGATCCAATGCTCCGACTTTGCCCAACTCTTCCACAATGCTGCCAACTTTCCCAACAAACTCGGGCAATCCAAGAGTAGCAAGACTCTCACTTGCCGTGCTTGTAGCCTTGACCTTTTCCTTGGTCGTACTAGCCGCCAAGCGCGTTAATACATGACCTCTCAAGCGTACGAGCAATAATCTCATAACCGGTTCTCGAACCTCAACAGACTCCGTTTCGGCAGTGGTGGATGCAGACACGATCCGGTTCACGAGTTCGCGAATATGATTTTTCGTCGCAACAGGCATGCTACGGCTGGATTCGAGAGCGGCTTGTACACCCTGGGCACGTTGCTCAACAGCCTTGGAAGTCTCCAACACAGAGATGATACGCGAAGCTTCAGTCTTCCATTGCGAACGCACATCACGTTTTAACAGATTCTTGCATTGGACAATGATAGCTCCTGCAGTAACAATGCGGAGTATATCAGCCCGGATGCGCTTAATGCGTGGTGCATCCAAACGGAGAGTCTCGGGGATATTATCTACGTTAACATCGGACGCCTTCGTAGAGAGGAAAACATCGACGAGCATCTGAGCATAGATCTTGTCTGGCGTTGGAAGGCTTCTTGGGAGCTGGATATTCTCAGGATCACGACGGGCAGCTTCGGCCATGACTTTATCCTTAGCTTCTGTCCAAACTTTGGTCGTTACTTCCATATTATTGCCATGTTGCTCGAGCCACTCAGCAAACAGCTTCATCTCATATGTTATAGCGTGTTTAATCAGCTGTGGAGCTGTCTGTTGCAGGCAGAAATTTGCATAGTCCAATTGCATGGTATCTATGAACCCCATCAATGCTTCAAGACGATCAACGACATCGCCAGTTTGTAGCTTGTTCTCGATCAGGTCCTTGACTTCCTCATCACGAGCAGGAGCACAAAGTCGTGGAAGGATTGAGCCCATGAAAGAGAAGAACTTCTCATACGAGAAAGTTCCAGCTGCAAGCTCTCTTGCTACAATGTTGGTATCAAGAGCCTCTCCAATGAGTGTATGCATTGAATTACCCGCACGCAATAACGACTGCAGTTTTCCTTTGATATTCTCTGCCATGGCAAGAACCCACGGGTCACTTTGTCCGCGACGTATTTCGTCCCTCATACTATCGAAGATAAGTTGGAAGATTGTACCTCGTTCATTAATGATATCCTCCTTTTCGATGCGGTATTCCTTGTTTATAGCAAGCTCATGTACGATCGTTCTGTTATCTGGAAGAACGGTGTTGGCAACCCGCAAAGCATCTGCATTTGTCTTTCGAACCCCTCGTGGAGGCGTGGGAGGTGGTGTTAGGTGTCCTAGGGATGAACTGACCGCCGTCGTCGCGGCCGATATTTCATCCACTCCGGGAGTAGATGTAGTGGTGGAAACGGAACCCATATTTGTCGTGTCCGGCTCTGCTGCTCTAGGTCGTGAATCTGCAGCAGGCTTCTTGGCAGCCCTGGTCTTCCTAGCTTCCCTGATGGCATTTGTAATAAGTTGTTTTCCTTTGGCAGCACCAGCAAGTCTCTTAATTCTGACCATCAACTTAAGTTGATTCTCCCTAATGCCATCACGGTAAGATTCCATGACAGCATCTTCGGTACTATCCTTGACGGTTTGCCAAATAGAATCAAGCTCCACAAACTGCAAGACCATGACATCAATGAGCGCACTGGAGTCTCTCGCCTTCCATGCAATAAATGCATTATAGAAAGCGGCGTATGCCTCAGATAAAGTAGTCAGCTGTGCTGGTGGCGCGGTGTAATTATTAGCAACAGTTAGTCTCGAAAGGACATGCTCAAACGTGATCAGGAGCTCGGTAGCTTTGGCAACAAGATCCTGTAACTGCGGGTTAGCTAGATCATCATGGGGCATCGGCAACGAGCCCACCTGCTCCTGCTCCGAATTCTCCCCTTTACTACTCAACACCTGAGTAGGATGTCCAAGAATAAGAAAAGCGCTCAGGAAAGTCCGCACGGCTGTCATTTCATTGACCGATCCGCTCTCGCCTTCCCGAAGGCCACATATTCTCAAAATACTAGCAGTAGCCATCAGCACTCTCTCCTGAGCCAGCAGATCAACTACATCTTGAAAGGAGGTCTCTCGAACCCGATCGACTGTGAGACCCAAGTTCGAGAACTCCTTGAGGGCCTTAGCCCTTCGGTTGATCCTCCAGCGCTCCTGAATCTTGGAAGCTGCCGTATGCTCGTTGATCGGCAGCCGCCGCGGTGGTGGTGGAGACGGAGACTTTCTCGGCGAGCTCGTCGATCTCGCTCTCTTGGTCCCGGCTCCTCGGTGGAGGAATTCCTCTCTTCTCCTCTCAGCCTCCGCGAGTTTCTCTTCCATCTCCTGCCGGAGTCTCTTGCCTTCTGCCTCCCTCTTCTCCTTCATACTCTCGGCCACTGCCTTGGCCCGTTTGACCTCCTCAGCGCAACTAGCCACAATCTCCGCCAGGTTCTTCTCTCGTGCGTGCTGTGCGGCCAATGCCCTCTCTTCTGAGTTGCTCGTACTCCGGGTCTGTGCCTTGGCCAGTGCGGCTCGCAGACGGACCTTCTCCACATGCGCAGCTCGATCTGCCAGCCTGGCCTTGCGGCTCTCTATGATCGATGCACGTCGAAGGTGCTGAGCAATGTAATTGCTCTGGGGACCGCCGAGCCGCCCTGAGGCGTGAGACTGATGGGAGTGTACGGACGAGATGGAGTTGCGGCGGGATGAGGCGGCCGAGGACTTGCGCCGGTTGCTGATGTGTTGATAGAAGCGGGCTGCAATGTGCGGTGGCGGCGTGTAGATTCTGTGATCGTTGTTGTCATCTTCGGTGATGAGATCGAGGTCCTGGTCTTCTTGAACACCTGCTGGAGAGCCCGTAGACTCGGCGAGGTTGCGATCGGGGTCGCTGAGGTCATCTGAAGCGCGCCGCATTGTGACGGTTGGAACAGGATCCAGCTTGAAGGAAGGAATGGTGGGTAGATGACGAAGTTGGAAGTTGGATGATGGAAGGTCTACCAGAGCGCTCGATACAAAGTTATCCGGGGATACGGGTTGGAAATTGGTGGATTGCTGACGTCAACACAGTTTGTCGGGGTTTGGGAGTTGCAGGTTGTGTAGTGTGTAGTGTGTGTCGCATATAGTTACTGTGGTGGAGAAAGCGCGCAAAAAGAAGAGAGCGAAGCAACGGGCAACCCGAGGCAAAACAACAAACGATGGATATGTACTGTAGGTTGGAAGTAAGTTGCTTCCAGAAGGATATACAGAAGAAATTCGAAAGCAGGCCGGGCAGTCGAGATAATAATGAAGGAGAATGAAGGGGGTTGGTGGTGAGCCAGAGAAGAGTGAGTTTAGTGAGTTTCGTGAGCACGCATGATGCGAAGAGCGTGTGTGTAGTTTGGTTAGCGGAGTGGAGTTTGCGTAAGAGAGGCAGAAGGTGAGGTCAGGACCCGGCCGATCCCCAAGTGGGATGTTTTGCCCGCCGGGGTGAAACAAAAAAGCACCGGCCACTGGGGGAGATGCCGTAAGCAGCTGCAAAGTAACTACCGCAAAGCAAAAGCAGAGCAAAGCAAAACCGGATGGAAGCGACCAGAAGCACTTCGACTTGCTTTGCTGATTCAAGCTAGTGATGACTATTTTTACGTTGTGTTGGTTCTCTTCCGCAAGTCAAGTGATGGAATACGAGAAAGCAAGTGAACTTGAACAATTCAAAACAATTCAAAAACAAAACAAACTCAATGCAGCGAAACAATCCAATTTGGTTGTTGAAACAGCCTGACACAACCAACAATCCTAGATCCCCGTGATCTCCCCCCTCTCGGGTCGGGGCATTTCTGCGCTCTCGACGTAATTGTGTCTGTGGGTAAACGCATCCCAACGTCGTATTGCCGGCGGCTGCTCCGCGCGTGCGTGAAACCCTCACCGCCTTCCCTTCTCAGCACGTTTGCGGTCGAGATCTCAATGGCCCCAAGTCGAAGTCAAAGGCAAGCGAGAGTACGACAGAAAAGGTAAGCGTGGTAAGGTCACTCACCCCCTTCGGCTGCAAGTCAGATGCCGGTGATTGCTGAAAATAGCACACACATGCTTGTGACAGAACTCTGTTCAGACGTTCCGATGTCCAGATTTGTTTGTTTCATCTGAAAACCCATCCTGTGGTGCAGCATTGCATTATTACCGTACTAGTGAACCGGAAAATACTAGACAACGTCAACATTTACAATCATATTTGAATAATATTAATATTAAGTTGTCCTTTCTGCTGTAAGTATTTGTGCGAATAGGGTTCGGGTAAGTTTCAATCGTCACTCATTACTCATCACATGCATACGACAAGACAAGGTGAATGAATTGTTTGGATTCAATACATTTAACACATTATGTTTATTCCATGGATACCACACACACAAATTGCACACATATACCTTATGTGCAAGATAGCCAGCTCCTCATGATGTGAGCATGTCTTGGCAAAGTCTAATTCCTCCTGTGCCTTTCACCTTTCACACCCCATGTTGATCCCTCATCACTGCCGGAACCCATGTGCCGGCCCCTTCCTTGACATAACCCTTCTAGAAAAGACACGGATGTACGGACTGACTCTAACCTAACTAAACCCCAATCCCCAGAAAAACGGTGTAAGAGGCCCGAAATAGAGAAGAAAAAAAAGAAAAGAGCTCCATAAAACGCCTATCGCTGAATGTAAACGCGCTGCGATGCACGACGCATAGGATGGGCAAAGAGGAAATGCCAAATTGGTTGGTGTCCTAAACGGAATACCTGACCTGGGAGGACCTACCTCGCGAGAAGTAGCTGGACTCCTTCGGTGCGAGAATATGCGTTTGCTCAAGATAAAAGGAAGTGAGAAAAGAAATCGAGTGTCATGGAAAGGATATCAGATAAGAGCCTCCCTCAAAGATATCCTCGGACTCCTTATGCCGAAATCCAAATCAATTCCACTATTCCATCTCTCTCAAACATCTTTGGTCCATCCGGTGCCTGGACCCACCTCTCGTCATTCTTCCTTCGGATGTAAACCTGTCGCACGCTTCCGTCGCTCTGAACCTCGCTTTCCTCCAACAGCCACGCCGCCTTTTTTCCTGTTTGTAACAAGCTCTTTCTCTGAGGCCCAAACTTAAAATCTAAGTTGTAGCCATAGTCATCCGGAGCTGGAACAAAGGTCCTTTCCATCTGATGGGTATCAAAATCAATACCCTTGGGATAGTAGGCAATGCTGTACCCGTTCGACAGGATGTAATCATCATTAGACTGGAACCGCTGGAGGAAACAGTCCTCACCACAAGCGTGGGAAACCTGGACCCCTTGGTACGGTTTTGCAACGTGCCACATCCCACCTTTGAAGTGGTGAAGGGAGTATGGCTTGAGACCCGCTTCGTAGAAACCAGATGGGTCACCAAAAAGATCCAGTTGGAACAAGTCCTGGATCATCGAGAGTCGTACATCAGTGTGTTCGTAGATGCATTTGCGTAGCAAGATATCGCCCTGCATACCCCATCCAGAATCCGACTCCTTCAGCTTCTCCTCAGTGCTGCACTGGGCATAGAGAGCGGTGATCTTCGTAGCAAGGGACATGGAGAAGAAGACGCCTGCGCCTCCAAAAGCTTGCGAGCCGTGTCGTTGTATGGCATTCACGTCCTCGGAAAGGGTGCCAATATAGAGATCCTGATCGTAATCAAAAACTGACAATTTCTCGATCAGAGCATGCATGCTGGGGAAGAAAGTGTCATCGTCGCACATCACGAGCCATTTCCGGTGTTTTCGGGAGGAGTCATTATACAAGGCTGGTAAGAGGGACAGGTATCGCTGAGCCATAGGAATTTCACTATCTGAGCGATAGACCTTGACATCAATCCCCAACGCCTCCATCTTCCTCTCAGTCTCGGCAATCTCTGCATCCGTTGCATCAATCAGTCGCAAGACCAATCCCGCTCCGTTAGATTTGCCGTGGCCATCTGTAAGCCAGTGTGACCACTCCTTGATGGGTCCGATCTTTGGATCGTTCAATCTGGTGAACGTAGTTGAAATACCAAACAGGAAATCCGAGCCATCGGCAGTGCTTGGATCCGGAGATTTTGATACAGGTACTTCGAAGGGCGCCAGACAAATTGCTTCGCCAGGAGCTGAACTAATCTTAAACGTTTCAAATGCCTTGGGGAACAGAAAATCGTCGATTTTGGTTATCGACTTCCGCCTGGTATCTTGGGGATGGAAGCGGATATATCGCTGTGCATAATCGATCTCGTCGTCCAGTTCATACTTGGCTTTCAATTGGTCGAGATAATATCCATCAATAAAGCAGTCGCGTCCTGAGGGACTGCCTGACGATTGCGACTTATGACGTAGGGAATGGAACTGCTGCTGGATGCTTCTCACAGGTGATGCTGGTCCTCGAAGTGTAACTACTAACGCGATTAGAGCAAGCGCCACCAGTATTGCTCGTGTAAGTGGGTTTCGAAGGGTCAGCAGCCTGTGAGCTGCCAAGGAGGGCTTGATCATTATGATATATCAGAAGTACTAGAAGCAGAGAAATAGTAAAAGGTAACGAAAGACGGAAAACGGATGCGTCGTGGGGAATAAGTGAGTGTAATGCTCGACGAACGAGACAAAAAAAAAAGGCTGGAAAGTTGTTTGAAGAAAATGAAAGTGAAGTAGCGTAAAGAAATAAAAACAAGAGATGAGCAAATATACATTATTCAAGGAAAAACAATGGGTGGTATCAGGGGACCACATAAAATTGAGATTACTTAGTGATTTGCCCCGACATGCCAGAAGCGTTCAGGGGTGGAGTAGCGGGTCGTGCAGATGCAGCAAGTAGCGGCGATGGGATTTGCCTGGGTGGAGGAACACCAAAACGGTGGTGTCTTTATCTGCCATCTTCCAAAGGGCGGGTGGAGAATCGGCACCTCGAAACCCTGCGATTCTGGCCTCCTCGAATTCGCCTCAAACAAAGTGCATCGAGATCAACATGCACAGCCTGCTTGATGTGCATTTCATACTGGAACCTGTATGTTGGTTCGAATACCGATCTTCCAGCTATTCGCGGGATTGACGGTATTCCACAGGGCCAATTCAGCGTGAGTCCATTAGGGACGAGAAATGGAACGTGCTAATTATTAGGAAATAGGAGACATCTCCACTACCTCCTCGTGCTACTCCTCTGAGCCAACACCTCCATCTCCATCTCCATCCCATCCAGTTAAATGGGCTGGTTCTTGCATGGAGGCTTGCCTCTGCTGGAAGAAGTCATGGTTAAAGCAAGGAACTTCACAGTGCAATTTGCAAGAGTGCCTGCATTAGGATGCAACCATCCCTCTCAACCCGTTAGCAAATGTTTGCGTTACCATCGCCGAGAGTCCAGATCCTCAGAGTTCACAGTATCGTAATTACAACTTAAAATACATCCCAAACCTAGCGACATTGCCGATAAGAACCAGTTGCGTGGAAGAGCTGTGGACGACGAAAGCCCCGTGGCTGGTGGATACATGGCAAATTTCATACAAGCAGCCTCATTGCGACCCTTATAACGCCACAAGCGCCCAATAGATAGATGAGATATCTTCGTGTGTGGAGCCCGGAACTGGCAATTAGATAGGGGTTGGATATTATGGCCTGCGATTTCATATCGGCGAAAGATTCAAAACTAGCAGATGTGCCCGACCGGCGCTGCAATATAGCCGTCCAGACATCCATTCTGTAACACAACATGCATAACTGGCTATGATCAATGGTTAAAACACATGAAAGATCGCCAGGGCACACCTATCTGAATCAGCAGATCTGACTCCTTTAGACGAAATCAATTGGAGTCCATTCTCTGGCAGATAGGCCGACGATAATATACTGTACTATCTTGTTCTGCAAGACACTGGTATCGTAGTTTACAGCATTTTACCATCGACATTGCTTTTCGATACTGACGTGAGACGGAAGCACGGGGATACCGGGAGGATGGGAAGAACACGAGGACATCGATAAGGTTGGGGCGAGGAAGCTTGATTAGATCTCAAAACTCTTCCCCTGAAAATGCTTGAATTATTTAAGACGCACAGTAGCGTGTCTCTATTTTAAGCTCCATCACGACACTCTGTCTCGGAACGGATTAACTATATACGGTAGAGTGCGTATTCGATTATCACATCCGTTGATCACGTGGGGAGTCTCATCCCTCTCAGAAATAGATGGAATAATGATTTAGAAGTTCACTCTCCAACTTTAGTTCTCTGTATGCCGATTATACCCTTTTTAAAATCAATAAACCTTCCCATGAATGTGTTACCTGTAAACATAAGAGATAAAATCAAAGCTTCAGCTCCTATGTTGCCTGATTTGCTGCCTAACATCATTCTGCCCATCGTCATCAGTCCCGCCCGCCGCCTTGTCCTCTGCAAAACATTTAATCTCAGCCTCGCACAATGTTGAGACAACGAATCCAGGACGCCAACATGGCAAGGTAAATTACCCATCGACCAATCCCCCTTTGTATACCGAGAAGCTCATGAACAATGCATTAGATACACCATCTTATCCCTGCCGTTTCGCAAGACAAACCATGTGTCTCTTTCTGCCGCTATTAAGCAATATATATCGGGTAAATATGATCAGCATCCTGATATGTTCAAACAAGATCTCGAGGTTATCGACGCCCTAAGGAGGGATGCGGTCAATGTTGTGGAAGCCCATGTCAGTGGCATCAAAAAGATAGCTGCATATGCTGGACAGTTAACTTGGATGAGTGCGAAGTTCCCAATTGACGTAGGCCCTTCCCCAAACTTTTGCGAGCATATGTGGCTGTAGCTAAGTACCGTATGGCAGATTGGCGTCGAGTTCACTTGGTATCCAGCTCTTGGGTATAACACCGAGCGGCCAGTTTCCCAAAACAACCTCAAATTCGAAATCGCCAATGTTTTCTTTAATCTTGCCGCTCTATACTCTCAACTCGCCGTGGCTTCAAATCGGAGTACTACAGAAGGATTGAAAGCAGCCTGTAACTATTTTTGTGCCTCGGCGGGAGTCATATCGTATCTTAAGAGCAATGTGATACCGGAACTTCGCACGGCCCCTCCAGAAGATATGGATGTCGCAACTCTCGAATCTCTTGAGCAATTGATGTTGGCACAGGCCCAGGAATGCTTCTGGCAGAAGGCAGTCATGGACAGATATAAGGATGCATCAATCGCAAAGCTTGCAGCGAAGGTTTCTGATTTCTACATCGAGGCTGCTGACTGGGGCGTAAAAAGCCAAGCCATCAGTTCTACGTGGATCCATCATGCTACCGCCAAGCATAATCATTTTGCTGCTGCTGCTCAGTTTCGCCAGTCTCTTGATTGCTTGGAGAAAAGGAAATATGGAGAGGAAGTAGCTAGACTCAAAGATAGTATCCTTTGCGTCAATGAAGCTCTCCAGGAGTCTAGTTATATCCATCCCGAGGTATTGGCTGATTTAAAAGGACTGAAATCAAAGGTGCAAGAGGACTTGAAAAGAGCGGAGAAAGACAATGATATGATATACCTCCGTATTATTACCTCCCTTTTTTTACTCTTGGGAAACACTACTAACTTCTTCTCAGAACCGGTACCACCAAAGTCGGAGCTCAAAAAGCTTGATCGTGCAAACATGGCTATTGCTAGGGTTCCCAAGGAAGTTTCGGATCCTGCTGAGTTTATTGGTCATGATAAAGAGTTTGGTCCACCATTATTCGAGAAACTGGTGCCTTTTGCTGTGCACATAGCTGCCAGTATTTATGAGGAACGGCGAGATCGCTTAGTAAATAACAATATCATCGACGAGCTAGAGCTTCTCACCACAACTATACATGATACCCTCCAGTCACTTAACCTACCAGGCTCCCTCCAGGCATTGGAAAAACCTCTTGGATTACCACCCAGTCTTCTAGCGCATGCACAAGAGATTAGACAAGCGGATGCGATGAGGCGGCTAGAACGGTGCTTTTCAGATACAGAGAAGTTAAAAACGTCTATTCGCGGTATACTAGATGAAAGTAAATCTATATTACAGTCTGAAGAATCTGAAGATCAGAGGCTGCGCTTGAGATACGGAACAGAGAGGTGGACTCGACCCGACACCAAGATCGCAGCTGAAAAGTTATGCAACCAACTGAACGAAATAGACGGATACCTCAAAAGTGCCGCGAGCAGCGATGCACTTGTTCAACAGAAATATCAAGGATGTGAGGAGGCTTTGGGAATACTAACCAGCTCTGATCGTGAGATCGGAAACTTTGTACCAAGCAGTCGCCGTGTTGAGATCCCTGCGAGCCTTGAGACTGAAGTATCACGATTACGGAACACGCTCAATGATGTTAGCAGGTTTGAGTCTAGACGACGGCGTAAAATTGAAGCATTACGAGAGAAGGCAAAGAAAGATGATATCAACGCCAGTATATTACAAGAAACAGCTCGATTGGAGCGGGCTTATCCTGGTCAAGCAGTTGTACCGGCTCACTTTGAAGATTTCTTCGAGCGAAGACTAAGAAAATATGACGAAGATGTGGAATCTGTGAAACGGGACAGCGAGGAACAGGAACAGTTAATGTCGACATTGCGTGAGGCTAATGCTTCATTCCTAGCAGGGAGGAAAGGCGATACTAGTTCTCGTGAACGGGAGCAAGCTTTACAGACACTGGAGAATGCGTTCTTCAAGTATAAGGAGATTGTTGGTAATCTAGATGCGGGGAGGAAATTTTATAACGATTTAAGTAAAATCGTGGGAAGATTTCGGGATGATTGTAGGGCCTTTCTCTACGAGAGACAACAAGAGGCTAGTGCGCTTGAGAAGTAAGTTGTTCCCTTTTCTTTGCACCATGCTCTGTGCTTTACCTTCTCTCGATAATCGCCTACCTTGAAATACGCATCATGGGTGAAATAGTTTCCTTTCGGGGTCCTTAAAGGTCATCTCGTTAATCGAGACCTTGCTTAAGGATGTAGTTGTCCAAGCAAGAGCTGCCTCGTATTCCTTCAAGTTATTGCATGCACCCATTAATCCATTACTAATACCCATTTATAGTGAAATTAATCTCCCGCCGCTATCCTCACTCTCGATACACCAGCATCCTACTCCTGGCAACGAATTCTCAACTTCACCTCCCCCGGTGTCTTATAACGCTCATAGTATCCCGCAGAGTCCTGGCCAACGTCAACATCAACCCATCCAAGCCCCAGTACCTACGAGAGGCGCTGTATCCCCTATACAACCGCCGCCCTCAATTGTGCCTGCAATGTGGTCGCCAGAGATGGGGATCAAGTTCGGTGGAGCAACTGCTAATAGTCCTAGCGGTGTGCAAAATCCCCCACAACAGGTGAGACCGACGAAGGGTGGGGCTTGGGATCCAAGTATGGGCGTTAGGTTCGGATAATCAATTGAAATAGAATACTTTAAATCAATCACCGCCCTTTTGGAAATGCTTGGCTAAAAAAGACAGCCGGATGACCGAGTACTATTGGTAGAAGACCAAATAAATACTTAGGAGAAAATGGCCGATTAATAACTGTATGAATTGTTGAGCGAATGCATTTTGTGGGCGTATCACAGTTCGTTTAAAGATTCCCGTGCACATGGCGGTCTAGAGTTGGATATATAGCTAGGTCATGTATCAATAGGACCTCCTAATTCAAATCCTCTGTTCTAGCCAATGCCAAGGGAATAAATAAATACTACAACAGGTTCCACTATTCCTTTTCTTCCCCTATTGCTTCTGTATAACCGCAGTTTCCTCGTATTTACTGCAGTGATACTCCGTACTTATTCCCATAAACACTTATGAAACCTCGCATGACTTGCCTTTACTAATAGTTGATGTGGTGGTAGACGTCCGAAAGCAAATCTCAATCCTGCCATAGCTACCTTAGCGCGGAGTACCAGAGATCTGGGCTTCGAGGTCCGTCTCATCCTGGTGTTTAGTAACCCCTTGCACATAAGTTGAACCAATATTTTAAGATGCAGTAAAATACGGTACTGTCTCAGACAGGATGGAGAATTTCATATACCCGGCATACAACCTAGGGTCTATTCTCCTTATTTCTTCCCCTTTGCAGTGTAGCTATAGATAGATTTATGAGTGTTTGTCCCATTCAAGATACCCATCCTATTGCGGGTATATGCATTATCTGCATGGAGAATCCAGAGATCGAAATAATGAAGTTAAGTTGGTGGTATAATGTACACATTATGCTATTTCGAGAGTATACAATTTGCTATAAGTTCGAAACGGTGATAACTCATCGTTTTAGCGTCTATATCATTTTCTTTCAAGACTACCTAAACACCGGAACAAGCTAAGCAGTTTCTCGGATATGCGCATAAATAATAGTTTTGGAAATGGAGTTCTTTGCCACTCTAAGCGCCTGATTCATTTACCAAAATGTCACATTCAGTAGTCAATCTGAGGGAAAGCAGCTATATTTTCTGCACGGCGGGCACAGCCATAGATGATATATGCATTCACGCGTTACCGTGCCCAATTGTTTACTAGCTATGTATACAGTATACAGGAAAGCTAGTATTCGTTCCACTCCACAGTACAGGATATAGGGGCGCTTTGGAGAGTACAGTTCTGCCTGCATTAGATACGGCAATTCGGGATGAGGAGTCATCCAGTGCTTTGAGAACGTAGTGTGTACGATTAAGAGACGCCTCGGCAAAGGAGAGGTCGTGAAGACGGATGATTTCCCTCCGCCATCAACTAACATTGACTCCTTTTCACATCAGCACTCTCTTTGCCATGGAAGGCGGCTTGGTGACGGTGTAGAAGAGAGAGCAGATCACTACAGCTAGGGCGTTCTCGAAGAAGAATGGCTTTGACAATTAAATATATGCGGGGGCATTAGAAGACGTTCACGAAAGACATCACAATAAGCAAACTACTCAACAGATCTGGAAAGGGTTAGATGGCGGATGATTCGGGTACCTGCCAAGGGAGGCACAAGCCTTAGCCGCGACATGTACCTTCATTACTGAGCTTCCGTTGGCCCAAGCTTCTTGTTTCCCACCAAGCATCCGAAATCAAACGTCGCACACACAACCTAGAGGAACTGAACGATTAGGAGATCCGGGGAGCGATCAACCCAAGCTAGTCAGGTTTACTCCATGATCGCTTTGCTCCTATTGTACTATCACTTTTCAAACTGACTTAGGTCCATGTAGAAGTGAATCTAGAGAATATCCAAACAGACAAGCCAACCGTGTCAATCCACCTCATTCTAACGCTCTCTGCTGTTCATGTTCTCAGCCCAATATTCCACAAGAGTCATAGACGACCTGCTTGCAGGGGCTTGCAGAATGGCCTAGTTCAGCGCTGAAAGGCCCGTATGGGTCTGGCCGTTGAAGGAGTAAGCCACATGGCTGAACTCTAAGCCTTCAGTTTCTTTTCCGCCGAATAGTTCTATATCGGATCCATTGATCCCTACAGTATCGGTTTAAAGCAATTCCTTTTTGGAAGTCTGAACTCTATGGCGTTGATACCCCAGACCCAGAGTTATTTTTTTGTCAGCGGTTTAGTTCAACGGGTACCAAAGTCATCGATCATGAGTATCATATTAGCTCAAACCCCTTCAATTTAGATAATGCAGGAGCTCAAGGTATTTTTGAGCTAAGGGATCAGGTCTAGGACTTCTTCATATTTCTTATATCTAAAATCTAGACCATCGAGAGCCGATTTTTCCAGCTTATCGTCGTTCTGCTATTTCGTTTTCAGCTCCTTTCCATATCTGGTTCTTGTACGCAAAGTCAAGGCTAGTCTCATCAGTACCTCCATTGTACACGGAGTCAATCTTAATTCAGGGTAGCTCTTCTTTCCCTGAAATCATCTTTGTTCTCCACTAGAAATATGCAAAGTGATCCTTATAGTTCTGATCAGCGGTCCCGTGGAGGCTTGATTCTCCAGTGTCTCATGGCCTTTAATGGTTCAACCTAGATTATGGAAGCTATACTCGCTAGGGCGTAGCTGCATGATGTTGACGGGTAGTCGTTAATCTCCACTGCCATGTTGTTCCGCTGTTCAAACCAACTTGCGATGGTTACGTTGAATGTTGCAGGAAACTAACCACAGAAGCGAGATATGTGATGCTTCGACAATAGCTGATCATCTCAGGAGAATGACACTGCATTGAAATCTATAAGAACAGATCTCTCGTCCTCGGTTTTCTCTTTTTCATTATCAGCAAGATCATCAGCTCTCAAATTCATTCACAGCTCTTCAGCATCGTCGTTATTAAAGCATCAACAGTCACATTCTTTTAGTTCATTTTTATAGGATTAATTAATTCATCCCCAAAAACATCAATCAAAATGCAAATCAAAAAGACAACCGTCCTCGCTGTCGCGATCACCGTCTTTGGCACTCAAGCCAGACCAACCGCGGAGCCTCAAGATCTCAGTGGACTGACTGGTGCTCTCAGTGGTGTTCTAAGCACTGTCACCAGCGCTGTCGGCTCTCTCGTCAGCGGCGTTACTGGCCTCGCCAGCAGCCTTCCTGCTGGCACTGGCACTACCCCCGTTACTACTCCTGCTACCGGAGGAGACTACGGCTCCTACGGCTATGGCTCTGGTTCTGGCACTGGCACTGGCACTAATTCCGCACCACCTCCAAGTGGCAGCGGCACTGGTAGCGGCTCTGGCTCTGGCTCCGGCTCTGGATCTGGCTCCGGCTCTGGGTCTGGCTCCGGCTCTGGCTCTGGCTCCGGCTCTGGCTCTGGCTCCGGCTCTGGCTCTGGCTCTGACAACAGCACCACTGTCATTAGTGGTAACGTTGCTTCTTGCCCAACAGAGAGCGATGAGTACTGCTGCAACCAATCCGGTGACTCTCTCGGCTTGGACTGCCTCGTCCAGTCCGTTATGGGTATCGGCTCTACCTGCACTACCCAGACTATCTGCTGCGTCAACAACGGTGGAGTAAGTTAAACCCCAATCTCTTCACTCATGCCAACATATACTAACAATACTCTTAATTTAGACCCAAAGTTGCCAAGCCACCAACGGTATCGCCATTACCGTTCCCATCACCCTCGGTGGTATCAACCTCAACCTATAGACGACATCAACTTGAGGATGGTGCAATTTATTCAATTCGCTCTCTTCACTTGCACAGTGAGGCGTTTGGGAGGGATAATTCTGAAAGGGTGGAAAGTGTAATAATGCATAAGCAAGCCATGTCCTTTCTGTGTTGTTAAACTTCGGTGTATGTCCTGTGTCTGTGTGAATGCTGATTGAGTTGGAGAACTTTTTTCAATTGACGTCCTTGGCTTGACGGACCTGTTTTTTTCACGGGACTTTAGATGGAGTTTTTTCCTACATTAATAACTATAACCACGTCAACGTTGATGTTGATCTTGAATTTTTTTTTCCCCTAGTTTTGAGCGGTGCCGTTTGTGATATGTAATATATACGCAATAATAGATCGAAATCTTTTAATCATTATACCTTGAAGTCTGTTTCTGTGGAAACAGTGTACTCACTATACACACTATGATAGCAGCAAATAGATCTTCTCACATATTAAGGAAATCAAATGGTGTCCTTGTATCATTATTTAAATGCCATATATCTTTTCGTAGACTAATTCATCGCCAGCATGTAGAGACAGAACTGCTACTATAGCATGATTGCACACCTACCATACTGTTCTCTGGGATGATAAACATATCTCTTGTAAAATATTCGATTAACTCCCCCCATCATAAGAGATTTGAGGAAATTATCAAAGATTGGATGCGGTCAGGAAATATATGATTTATCTTGGTTATATAACTTTTACTTTTAAGGATCAGAGACACACACGGTCAGTATTGTATAAAATACTATTCAATTCCAATATCTCTTTTTATGTGTGTGTGTATGGTTGGGGGAGAGGACATTGAATAAATATTCGTTTGTGAAATATAAAATATCCCTTGAACGTAAACGTAAGAGTTTTTTTTTTTGAAAATACATAGACAATACATCTTGCTTAATTGGATCTGAGATATAGCTTTTTNAGGACTACGACTTTATTATTATATCATCGTTTTTGAAAATGTGGTTTTCTATTGGCAAAAATAAAAATAAAAATATATATACAATACGTGTAATAATATGCTAGGTTTTTAAAACATTTTATTTCAGAAAGAAGATTCAACTTCGACAGAAATGCGATAATATAGCATAATCTCTTTCTAATTATGGCCCTTCTAGTAAAGAGAGAAAGAAAAAAAGCTACTTACTACGTAGCCATTGCTTTTAGAACTAAATAAGAGGTGATGAATTGCTACTTCTCATTTTCACGATCCCGGCCTTCTCTACAGATACATATACACGAAAGATTAGTGATGGAATCTAAAATACTATATTTACTGATAGCAATGAGATATATATCTGAGTCATTACTGTGAGAAGTCTATGTGTATGTCAAGAAATATAATACCTTAGGAAGAGGTCAATACACATAAGTATAAGGGATCTCATGGGGGAGGGCGTTCGAACGCCTCGATACAATATATCTAAAATATGGAAGAAAACAACCGCAAAGCTTTCAATTTAATTAGGCCTACATCTATCTATACCCGTATCTATCAAGAGCTATTGCGCTCGAGGAGTGAAGAGAGATGAACCATAAAATCTTTCGGAATCGATCCTTTCATAGCCTTCAAATTGCCTCCTCCTTGAAACCATCCACAACTCAGAGCATCAACACCACCCCCGCCACCAACACGATCCAGCTGGTACAGTACTAAGAATAAGCCAGATCCAAACTCCGAATTCCCGACCCTCCCACCATAATCACCCAAACCCCCCACGATAAATGGGCTCTCAGATCCCCGCGGAGGCCCTCTCAGAAGTCCCGCGGCGCACAGACCCAACGCATAACAATCAGCATCTACGCTACTTCCCCGTGCCCTCGATCTAAATTCCACCTTGAAAAAAGGTGGAATGCATGAACTGCCATTCAAAAACTAAAAAACAAAAAANCAAAAAACACACAAAGTCCACCAAAAAATCGGAGTGATCTGACTCAGGCCTTAAGGACGTTTCTCCTCGTTCAAGAAGAAATTCAGTTAAGATCTCCACACCTTCAGATCCACGTGGGAGACACACGGAGTTTGGCAGTTTGTACCACACTGCACTCACTGCACTGCACTGCACTGACCGGTGGCCCCCTGTGCCTCCAAGGATGTAGAGAACGCTCAGACTCCTTATCTGGTGGCTTATAAGTTAATTGTAGAAAAGCCGGACGAGTGCCGGAAAATGTGTTACAATAGTGGGGTTTTGGGGGGGAGGGGACCGGTTAGTTGATCCCGGGAGTATTCTATTCATGGATATGTGGACGCTATGATGCTGTGAGTGTAACAGCTTATTTGTAAGGATCTTTTCAAACCATTGAACAATATCCCACGTGGAGAGAAGTACTGTAATAAAGAACCCTTAGAGAGAGAGGGGAAATAAGATATATTGAAGCGGGTGCGACGGATGCATTGAGGAGGGCAGAAGCAATTTGCAGCTTTTGTATCCCCCTCAGACCCCAGGTTGATTAAGCTTGTCAGGGCCACAGTTATATACGGGGATATTGTCCATTTAAAATCCTTCATTCTCCTAAAACGGAGATAATTGTAAGGTAACGCTAAAAGTGGTTCAAAATGACTTATGGGGTCCGAGGGGGATAGTTGTAGTGCTTGCTGGCTGGAGTGCTTCCTTGGGTAAATGTATGGTGTGATCATAATAGTAGAGCCAAGTATATACTATATATGTCTAGAGTTTTGTCAAATAGTACTTTGTGCATTGGGAAAGTAGATTGGATCGGGTCCTTTTCTACGACCAAGATCTTATTGTTAATGTTTTCCTGTGATGGTTTCAAGAAACTCATCTAGTTTCACATTGTCAAAGGATCCTTCCTGCTAGACATTTGAAAAGAAATCATTTTATTAAAGTCTTCCTTGAATGCTTAGACATGTCCTACTCTATATATCATAATAGATAAGGAGAAATCTTGGAGATTTCCCCCGCATGCGCTCACTTGCAGCACATCGATCAGGGAGCAGCCTGGAGGGGGCCTGGGCCAACTCAACAGACCTCTAACACCTAATGTTTGCGTGACGTAGAACCAAGCAACTTGCTACCCACCCATACAAACCTGTAGGGCACAGACAACTAAAAGAGACATTGTCTTCTACCTCTACGGCACTTAATCTAAGGCCACCAATTTGGTGACGTAGGCAAAATGCTCAGGGGCCGGTCTATTGCTTTCCTCAAGCTCAAGATGAGGGTAGTAATAGTAGTAGTAGCAGCGTATTAGCTTCAAATGGTCTAGAATATATATGCTAGCTTGAATTGCTGTAATTGATCTAACCAAAAACATAACCAAATAAAAAAGGAAGTAAAGAATCCAAAAAAAAAAAACTTTCGTATATACGCATCTCAGAGCTTGAGGGCTAATATACTATCGTACCTTCAGACCTTTCGAAATTTAGTATGCTGAGTTATTTAAACTAATAATTAGTCATGTAATTACTATCCCCTCGACTGCCAGAGATGGAGTAACTTATAAAATTCACTCTAACCGTTACTCTGACCAAAACATTGAAAGTTCAAAGCAAAAATTACATAAATGAAAATTTAACACATCAAATATTGCAAAAGGTCCGAGAGCCTAGTCTTGTACACTTATACATACCCCTACAGTATTACAGTACTGTAGAGATCTTAAAAGCTCCCCCGCAACGATAGCAGAGCCGTCGCATTTCAACTTTTCAAGGCTGGAGAAGGGGCGTGTGGGGTAATCGAGGAAAAGAAAACAAAAGCAAAAAAANGAAAAAAAAAGAAAAAGGTAGCACGATAGATACCGAGGATATCGGTAACTTATTATTTTTTTGGTGTGATGTGATGAGACATTTCAGGTTACCTCCATCGTCGATCTTACGTACGGCAGAATTGAAAGAACACAAGTAACACCGAAGAGAAGGAGGAGATTTAGCACAACCCGCAACCCGCTGAATAATACCTGAGTAAATGAGCACGCCATGCTGATCATCGTTGTTAGGCGTGTTAGGTGACCTCGGCAGCGAAAGGCAACTCTACAGTAGAGAAGGATACGATGGAGCTTTTGGAAGCGCGATGCCGTGAGTTGTGATCGAGCGTGTGCTAGGACAAAGTCGAAGTAAATGGTAGTGATGAAGATCCAGAAGAACTTGTCCCTTTGCGGAAAAGTCTGGGTGTGTCCAGAGCTGTTTTGCCCGACGGCGGAACTAATACTCTCAGACCCAGCCTGAGGCCGGAAACTCGAGATCCCGCATGGAAGAGCATTTCTCACATTTTGCAGATCATCATTATCCTCTTGCCCGCACTCCTCCTCCAGAACATCAGATAAGGTACACGCTTCTTGCCCCCACCCAATTGGAGACGATTCCGCTGTGACAAGTACTGGAACGGTTGGTTTCATCTTATTATTCGAAATTTGACTCCAACCAACATCTCGGAGAAAAAAAGAAAGGGGTTGTTGGTTTTTTGGTTCTTTTTTTTNCGCCGTCTTCGGCGCAACTGAGAACTTTCAAGACTGCCTGCCTTGCCTCATTGTGCCTCATACAGTACGGCTGACTCGATGATGCATAGATCAATGGACGTCATATCCTGTGCACGGTTTAATTCCGATTGCTCAAAAAGAATAAGTTTTGAAGGAGAAGGAAAAAGTGATCAAAGCACAAAGTTTCGCCGCACAAAATGTTCCAGTTGTGCCAATAAGCAACTGTCTTCGGGCCGGGGAGAAAAAAATATAGTTGATTGATAAACTTCTGAGAAATCCCCGCCACCACTTTCCACATTGATAGAAATGACCGTTTTCGTGAATTACGCATTCAACTTCGTACGACAGTGAGACACTGTGCCGGGTGAGGCTTTTCCTTCCCTAACAGGCAGAATACAGCACGTCGCTGTTGATGACGTTCGGGCGCAAATGCCTACATACTTGCCTTGCCTACTGTAGCATCGCCTGTGGCATTCTGGATGGAGCCCGACAGGTGCTATGCTACTCTGCTCTTGTACTGTACAGTCGACTGTGTGTACTCTGCTAAACTTATCAACTTGCATGCTGCAGGGACAAGGGAGACCTAATGCAGGCTAACTGAGGGGCCCGCTCCCGCGGTGCGCAGCAATTGGGTGCCTCCAGTGCCTCAAATGGGTCTCGGTGCGCCACCAATTGCCCCTACTTCTTCTGGGGAACGGAATTACCGTGCTGCATCGTTTCCCGATGTCTGGAAACAAACTCCCCTTGACCGGGCAACCGAAGGAGGAATGTACCTTGGTACGGAAGGACTGTACCTTTTCGGACCCTCCCACTGCCTGCTTGTGGCTTGAAGGATGTGGCGAGGATAAGCTGGCTAACTTCGCCATGACGGGTGGAGCTTCCGGCCCGCACAGATACGGTAACTTTTGTTTTGTTTTTTTNGTTTAAGACGTGCAGTATGAGGCAGTGAAATCGAGGAATCCGAATGGTAGAGCAGGAAGAAAGCAACTGCTCATATGCCGGCAGACCTTAATTAGGCTACGGCATCTCAGGCTGGATTGTATCAGTTTTATCGATCGAGTACTCGTGTAGTTGATGACGCTTCAAAAAGGGTTTAGGTCCGAGGTGGACGTTGACATGGGTGCGGTAAGATGCTGTCAGTAAGCACCTGATCTGGAGCTTGCGACGTGATATTCAGGCCTCTTCTCACGCAAGTCATTTCTCCATTGCTCCAACCTCGAAGTAGCAGATCGACAGTATGGCGTTGACTACTGTGGCACGTGTAGATCGTTGTTACTGTCCCGGCAGAATGTGGCTTCAAGCATGCCCGCCACCTTCGAGCACATGCTGCTGGAGATCGTATACTGTGTAAAAAAGTTTGGAGGATTTTCTTTTTGAAACAAGCAGTGAGAACTCTAAAGATTCCAGCTAAACCGAGCAGCCAATGAGTCCGTTTGAGCGGGCGAAATACGGTACCCAAAATTCAGGGTTTGCTACTGCAGCTTCTGAATCTTAACTTTGAAAGCATTCCGTGGAGGGAACTCCAGTTGCAATCGAATAATTGGACATTGGTTTTGACGTTTCTTAATTGCTGCGTCTTCTGTCTTTGAAGGACTTCCCCAGACTTTTTGTCAAAAGGTGGGGGGAGAGTAAGAGATCGTCATCATCATGCTATCACATGCAGAGAGCTTTGAGACAGTCTGGATTCTGGTGATTCCCCTTCAACGTGCCATGATCGATAGTTATATTTGGGCAGGGAACACATATTCCTTGCTTCTTTGAGCACAATGAATTGTGAGAGCATCTAGCCCTTGCACATGTACCGCCGAGCCGGTATGTACGGGATGTCAGCGCTAGAGCAATTTTGAGGCTACCATCTTGCAGGAGCAGGTTCTGAGCTGAATCGGTGGCTGCAGAGTTTCAGCATGGGCACCCGTAGGCTTAACTTCAAGATCTGTCGAGGCTGCTTTGAGACAGAGGTCGATGATGGCAAGTCTATGGCACCTGAAAGTCGAGTGACACAATAAAGGATGGTATTGTGCTACATTCGTCTTTTTTGAGCATGTTTTCGATGCAACATGGATGTTTTCTTTGCTATCGTGCTCATCTCCCAATGATCCTGGCGGCAGGTGGTTTTTTAGATCCCAGAAGGTCTCGACTGCAACGTTGATCGACACTACCTAGGACCATTTAAGAAGAGTAGCAAGGTGCCCACTATGAGGATCGCCGGAACAGTGGGCTTTTGTCCCCCAAAGATGCTCCTCGATCAAAAATGCCGTAACATTACTGTACTCGGGAAGCAATTGGTCGATCCCTGAGCTGCCATATGGGAAATCAAATACCGCGTGGGCAGGTGCCTATCAGCACACGATTCTTACGTGACAGCAATATCGAAGATGCAGATAAAGTGTGATCTATGCACGTGAACAACACAGTACAGTACAGTAATGAGGACGGGTCAGGAACTCCGAATCCCTAATTAAGCCACGGCGAGGTTGATGGATGCTGAGTGGGATGCGCCTCCACGCTCCACGGGTTATCTTTATCTAGTGCTGTGTTGTGCTTGAAGTTACTGACTGGTTCGAGGCGGAGCTATCGCTCGTGAAGTTATGTGGAAAAGTACGGTCCAGAGTACGCTACAGTAGGCTGGCTGTTCCCAACAGTACTGTCAGTGCGCGTGCATTTTCGTGTGCCCCTGTCCCCGTTGCCCTGTTCAAACCCCACCAGTTGGCCAAACGTGCCGAGTTCCTTTTTGCGTGCAGTAAGTGACAGTTACGGTACTGTACGGTACTGGTCAGTAGGAGTGGACCTCTGTGATCTGTGGCATAGGAGAGAACGAACTGTGTAGCGACACCCACACACACAGAGTCCTGGCCATTTCCGCGGTCCTGTCAAATATCCTTCGTGGCATTCCAGTGGGAGATTCAGCTGCACGAAATATCCACCATCGTGGTGACCAGTCAATTAACTGGTGGGCGACCTGGTTTCGCAGAATGCATTGGGCTGTGCGACATCACGAACAAATTGAAGATATTGGATATCAACAAAGCGGTGGTGGCACAGAGCTGATAATTAATGATTTGGAGAGCTCCTGAAGATGCAATTCTACTTGTACAGGACAGCAGTCATGTGCTTGGGTAATCTCCCAGAAAGAAGCTGCTTGGTCGGTTGATAGGGCTGGAACAGACGCGATGTGGTAGAGGGAAGGGCATCTCGCCGCGCCACGACCGAAGGGCCACCAATTGTGACAGCGGTAACGTGCATGGGCAGCTGCTCTCCAGAGATTGAAAGCACCGTGGTGGGGTTCGTTCTGTGGTACTGTATTGCAAAGCATTGGTAAAGCCACTGATTGCATTTGCCCTTGACGGCATTATTGTCCAAATTCGATGAATAAGCCGAAGAATGACAGCTGCTGTGGTGGACTAGGTACTGTAACTCGTACTGTGGGAGGAAGGGTGGGCTCGCACCGTGGGCTAAAGCCAAAGCGTTCGGTAGGGCTCGTGCACATTGAAATTGAAGAAGAAAACAAAAGTAGAGAACTGTATTTAGAAGCTGCGTGTATACAAATGCCGATGCTAATTGGATACTAGATGCAAACCGAGCTCGAGCTCGAGATCGAGTGTTTCTGGTGCGAGGATGATGGGTGGTGGTTGTTGTGGTTGTTCTTGTTGTTAGGTCCTGGTGAGAAAAGAAAAGGGAGAAAAGCAAAGAGAGGGGCATTTTAGAGGTGTGATTGGGTCATTGAGGAGTCTCGCTCACTCCCCATGCTCTCGCCTGCACCCCGCCCCATGCCAGTTCTGACGGCCCAACGGCGGGCTCGCCTTCCCAAATGGACGAGCCCGGTTGGGGATGGTGCATTCTCCATACCACCCTCCCTGTACATTACCCCTATGCTTGGATTGTGCGCCCCAGCAGTTTGGGTGGTGATGATGGATGGGTGGATGTGTGCCTCCTGCAAGGGCTGCTTTTTTGCACCGTCCTTGATCTTTGTGACTGTTCTGCTTTCTACGTCTTGATTCTCCTCCTTTTCTATCTTCTTCTCCTCTCCCTCTTCATATTCTTTACCGTGTGCTCAATCGTGTTCGTTGCCCTCGGAAAAGGATCAGACTCGTCAATTCGACTCTTGACTCGGTGCGCTCGGGTCGCTTCCTCCTCATTTTTGCCAGTTCCAGGTTCCCCTTGCATTGATATATCGCCGTCCCTCGGTCAGCACCTAAGTCGAGGAGGTCAAAGCATCTTGCCAGACCTCAAACGAGAATAGAGGCAAGAAGAGCCTCGACCCCTTGTCCCGCACAATCCGTCCTCCAGAACATCCGGACGCTGGTGGTCAGTGATCGAGACTTAAGGTTGAAAGGAGGCTTTTCGTTGGCCGACTATCTCTCGACACTCGAACCAAAGCCTTGCAGTTTCACATATTGGTTTGACATTGGATTTCTCGTGCATCAGGAAGGGCATTAGAGGCTGGAAAAACATTCGAGATACTTTTTGTAGCTCGTCCTGGCTTCATTCCTGGCTCTTCTCCCTGTATCGCCACATCTACATACAGTACAGTACAGCCTGCGCGAAGTGTGTGTGCTCTGGATGACCGAGGCCGTTTACCCAAACCGAGACTTGACGACCTAGTTACCTGGTTCCTTGACAAAAATACACACGGCATCCCGTGTTCGCCGTTTTCTGCCAACCCCAACTAGTCAATTGACTACCGTACTTTAACAAACTATCACTAGAAAGGTAGAGTCCTGTGGGGATCTCTTTGCAGGGCGATCAGCATAAGGCAGAGACATTAGCATTAAACCACTGGCGTTGCATGACCAACGGCCAAAGAGGGTCCCCGATCCCATTAAAAGAGCTTGGTATGTGACATGGGCCCATTATTCCCTTCTCTCGATCTTCGTGACATTCCTGGTGACCTTCTCGCCAGCGTTTCTTCTTATCAACAACGCCTCAGAGAACTCTCGGCTTTTCACTGTCGTGCTAACTACTACCTTTCGTGCGTAGATCCCAATTGCATATCTACTATCGCACTCGCGAGTGCTGGGAACCTTATTTGGAAGCTGGACTCTTCCCCATCCCTCGAGGGACATTATTCCTAAAGAAAAACAGATATCCGAGGTCCACCAACTCATTATCGAGCGCATTCCAGTTCGGACATTGGTCGCTGCTGCGAAGCACTCCATCCGAAGGAGGTTTGCGTTGGTCTGATAGTGTTACGAACATCTTGGGAATATTCCTGCAATAGGCTCTCATGATAGTCGTACACAACAGGTAGACCATCATGGTGACGGCATTCGACTATAGTACGCGATCGAGCGTCCACGTTGCTCCTCTTGCGATTCACAAAAACAGGACTCGGAGTTCGAGTAGAAGCTGGAAACATCAGAGAACTTCATCTACGAGTACTGAACTGACGACTTCCTCCTCTACCGCATCTTCACAAATAACACCACCGACCACTCCAAATGGCTCACAGGAAGATTTACGGCGATATATGGAACCATCGCAGCCCGTGTTCCATAATTTTCTCCGAGCATTTTATCCATTTCAACCTACCTACACCGTCTCGAACACCACTGTTACAGTGCCTCTGAATGAAGGTGACCTCATCTTGGTTCATTCGATACATACAAATGGCTGGGCCGATGGAACCCTGCTACCCTCTGGCGCCCGAGGCTGGCTCCCAACAAACTACTGTGTGGCCTATGAACCAGAGTCGATGCAAAATCTCCTTGTTGCGCTACTTAACTTCTGGGACTTGTTACGGCATGGTGTGATGAGTGATGCCGAAGTTGCTAGAAATCAAGAAATCATGCGAGGAGTTATTGCGGGTGTTAGGTATTTGTTGGTAAGTATTGCAATTGAATTTGATGGACCGATAAGAAAGAAACTTACCAGAACGATTAGGAAAAATCAGATTGCCTGACTCGAGAGTCTCCTATGGTACAAAATAACGAAGCTCTAAGACGGACTAGAAAAGCGCTCCTTTCTGAGCTGTCATCACTAGTCAAAAGCGCAAAGAAATTACAGGATATACCTATAACTTCGTCTGAGGCCTTCATTGAAGAGATAAATGACACAATAGATGACATGATAATGAAGGCGTTTAAGCTTGTAGTACGAGGTGTCAGATTTCTCGACTCTTGGGAGGATGAAATGACTTCCCATCCCCCAGTCCACGCGGCGATGGCGACTGTCATAGAGGAAAGCCACAATCCTCCAACTCCTCCGGCAGACGCGGCCTCATTTGACAGACCAACGCAAGGAAAGAGAACTTATGAGATGGCATCGCGAAGGTTGTCCACTTACAGTTTTGATAGCGGTGTATCTAGCTCTCAGCTCTCCGAAGATACCACGAAATACGAGCCGTACAGGCGCATGAGCATTCATTCGAACACTACAGCTTCTTCCTCAAGACCATTGTCTATTTCGAGACCGGCATCCTTGCATGTGAAACGACAATCGATATCTCACCGTATGTCCATGGTAATGCCGGCAGCACAGCGTCAAAATCTTGTTTCAGAGAGATTAAATGCGTGCCACGATACTTTTCTCTCCTTTTTGGGCTCATTTATCGGTAGACTGCATCTCCAATCTCAATCATCAGCAGGTCTACTCTTGACAACTCGCGAGTCAGTGGCTGCCGGAACGGAGTTGCTCGGAATCGTCGAGGAAATTTGTGCCCACGATAGTCAAAGTGCAGATACGTTACACATAACTCGGAACGCTTTATATGACCACCTCAACAAGCTCGAGGCTTCAGCGAGAGATATTATACAGTCGACTGGATTTGAAGAAGATGATGTTGTCATGCCTCACCAGAACGGCAGCCTCCTAATGGCTGCAACTGCCTGCGTTAAAGCCGCTGGAGAGTGTGTCGCTAAATCCAAATTTGTTATTGAACGTATCGGCGATTTCGAGTTCGAAAGGAGTAGTAGTAGTGGATTAGAGATTGACGGCTTTCAAGTTATACCCTCCACAAATCCTGAAAGCATATTGCCTGAACCTACAAAGGAATTCGCACAAACGGAACTAGCAAAACTACCGCCACCGTTGGTTATTGCAAACACTGAAAAGCCTCTTCCAGAACTTCCACCTGACTCCCCTATGGATATTAACACCCCCGATACTCAACAGAGCCTCGATTCTCGGCTTGAAGGCACTCAGCTCCTTTCTCAAAACTCAACCTCACAACCTACCAGATCATCATCTCTTTTACCTCCGCTCCCCAAGCTTACAACCTCCGGATCTTCTCAAGAAGAATCTAGTCAACCTGATAGCTCTGTAGGACACCATAGTCCATTCCAAGATTCTTTCAGTTCAAGGAGCATTGCTGTATCAACAACAAGCAGTACTTCTATCACCGGAATGCAGGATTCTGAAATGACTGTACCATCGCAAGCCTCAACGCGGGCAACTACCCCCGATTCACCTGCTCTTGAAACCAAGGCATCGATCTCTAGCATCAACAACATGACTGCAAGCCAATCCTCTCTTGGTGATACTGAGGATGACGGAGAGTCAAAGGTCCTCGAAAAGACTTTTGCACACGAGTTGATGCACAATAAGGATGGGCAGATTACAGGTGGTACCCTTCCAGCACTTGTTGAGAAGCTTACTACGCATGACTCAACCCCTGATGCAATGTTTGTCACTACATTCTATCTCACATTCCGACTTTTTGTTACTCCAGTAGACCTTGCGAAGGCTTTAGTTGATCGTTTTGATTATGTTGCCGAATCTCCACGCATTGCTGGACCTGTGCGGCTGCGCGTATATAACATCTTCAAAGGGTGGATGGAGTCTCATTGGCGCGACATTACCGATCATGATGCTCTCCCAACTATCGAGAGTTTTGCCGAGGAGAAGCTGAAGCCGCTTCTTCCGGCCACTGCGCAACGTTTGCAGGAGTTATCACAAAAAGTATCTTCCTTGGAAGGTTGCCTCGTTCCACGATTGGTTTCCTCAATGGGGAAGACTAGTACTGCAAATACTGCATCCACTGCTGCCGAAACCCCAGTACTGCCACCCGTCTTTACGAAGAGCCAGATGGGCCTTCTGAAGAATTGGAAAATGGGGGGAACTTGTCCCTCTGTCATCGACTTTGATCCGTTGGAAATAGCTAGGCAATTGGCGATTAAGGAGATGAACATCTTCTGTGCGATCATGCCGGAGGAGTTGTTGGGTTCTGAATGGACCAAGAAAAGTGGCTCGAATGCGGTCAATGTACGAGCTATGTCGACTCTTTCAACTGATCTCTCCAACCTAGTTGCCGATACTATTCTTCAGTACGATGATGTTAAGAAGCGAGCAGTTACCATCAAACATTGGATCAAGATTGCTCAGAGATGTTTGGAATTGAACAATTACCATTCACTGATGGCTATCATCTGTTCCCTTAACTCATCTACGATTGTTCGACTGAGAAAGACCTGGGATAATATATCGCAAAAGCGGAAGGAGACACTAAATAGTCTTCAAGCCATTGTTGAGCCAGACAAGAATTATGCAGTTCTTCGAAGACGGCTTAGCGATCATGTTGCTCCTTGTCTTCCATTCGTTGGTCTCTACCTGACAGATCTTACTTTCATCGATGCCGGAAATCCTGCAACTAAACAATTACCAGGCATCGGGGATAGTGAGGGTATTTCTGTCATCAATTTCGACAAACACTCCCGAACAGCCAAGATAATTGGCGAACTTCAGCGATTTCAAGTCCCTTACCGGCTCGCAGAAGTCACCGAACTGCAGGAGTGGCTCCAAGCACAAATTGTCCGAGTCAAGTCAGCTTCAGATCACGAGAATGTCACACAATATTACCGCAAGTCCCTTCTTTTGGAGCCCCGGGAGACGCTACAGAAGCAGAGTCCTGTGGAACCCGTAGCGGTGGCCCCCAACGCCCAGAAGGACAAGTTTGATATTTTCGGCTGGACACACTTGAAAGTCACTGCAACTTCTTAAAACAATCCCTCACATCTGGGAGCATCTCCCATACACTTTACCCACCTCGCATATTTGGATCAACCTTTCACCATTTTACGACCCCTTTTGATACCCACTTGATTAGCGTTTTAGCGACTGGATTTTTACTTTGCATCGGCGAATACGGCGTTTATGGAATGGATCACGGAAATTCTTGTCTTTTTATTACTTTTTATTGTTATTGGATTTCTAATCACGAAGGCTGTCCGCTACCCATTATCCCTTTGTTTGGACTACGCAAATCGGCATCGTCCATTTCTCTATTGGGAACAGCTATGCAACACCAGCTCTGTACACCATCATTGAGCCGCACTCTCTTTTCGATGTTTGCATTCCACACGGAGACTCGATACGAGAAGCAAAAACACATGTGAGAAAGAATGCATACGGGCTCAAGCTCTCTTATATAATAGTTTCGTTTTTGTTATGTGTACTGCTTTAGGTTGTAGGAGCGCGGGAACAAGTATTACCACAAAAGCGGCAACGCTGTGTTGTATATGTTATTGTCTTAGTTTTTTTTAGGTATGGATGGGAGCAGGTTGTTGGAACGGATTGGTTGGTTTGGATTTGATGGAAAAAAGGCCCTCTGTTGACTTGACTTGGGTGGCTATTGTTTTGTAATCTGCAAGGAGCAAGAACAATGAAGTTATGATTGAATTCTTTCACATGAATGCCGACTTAAGTGATATGATTGAGATTGTATATCCCAGCAGTGATTGAATTAGCTCGAAATATCTTTATCACGGGTCACTGAGTGTCTCTGAGTCTTAGATCTTGGTGGGATCAGGCGCATTTTCAGGGTTGAATGTTCGATCCTGCGTGGGGCTTTTGCCGGCACCCCACACAGAACTGTAACCAAACGGTAATGCTAAACCTTAAATTACTAGATCATGCATAGATATAGCTCGATCCGAATAATTGGAAAGAAGCTTGTTGTAGATCTGATTTGCCTCTAGAAAGTTTGTCTCTGCGTTTTGAAGATATACACGACACGACTGCCCTTCGGAATAACCTATCGTTATCGGAACGCAACGGGCCCTTATGAAGTCCAATCTGATAGGTTTGATTAGCGAATTGCACCATGGGAGAGAGGAGGGGTAGGTTATGCAATCCGCCATTCTGTCTATATTTTCCGCCCTCACACCGCCCTCCTTCTCCTTCTCCTTCCTTCTACCTCAACAAATTCCTCTCTTCACTGTTTCTCCCCAACTTAGAGAGAATCTTAAAGAGGGTTCTTGTGCACTTTATCATTGAGCTTTCCTCGTCCTTGTTCCCCTAAGGAGAGCTTATCTAGGAATTCTGATATCGGAATTCTAGACATTGTTCTTGACCCCACCACGAGAGGAAATTTTCTGCAGAACACATAATCATTTACCATCAACCACACCACAAATCATCAAAATGGTTCAATCGTGAGTGTTCATAGCTATAGATGACATTCTTCGAGTTGATGAAGCTAACTCCCGTCATCGTAGATCTATCCTCGGTTTCCCTCGCATGGGAGTCAACCGTGACCTGAAGAAAGCCACTGAAGCTTGTAAGCTAAAATCCTTTGATTAGTTAATTGTCTTGCCAAGCACATATGTACTAACACATACAGACTGGGGCGGCAAGATCTCTCAAGATGACCTGCTCAAGGAGGCCAAGAGACTCCGTCTTGCGCACTGGAAGATCCAGAAAGACGCTGGTGTCGACGTCATCCCCAGCAATGACTTTGCCCTCTACGACCAAGTTCTTACCCACATCCAGGACTTCGGTGTAAGTATTCTTACCAGAAAGATGTGGTCTCAGCAAAAGCTGACCATGCTATTTACAGGCTACTCCAGAGAGATACACCAAGTACAACTTGAACCCTATCGATGAATACTTTGCTATGGGTCGTGGTCTCCAACGTGAGGGTGTCGACGTCCCCAGCTTGGAGATGGTGAAATGGTTTGACTCTAACTACCACTATGTCAAGCCTACGCTCCAAGATAACCAGACCTTCAAGCTCAACCCCAACCCAAAGGCGGTTGTTGAGTTCCTTGAGGCAAAGGAGGCTGGTATCGTCACTCGACCCGTTTTGGTTGGCCCAGTCTCTTTCCTCCACCTCGGCAAGCCTGACCGTGGACAAACTGTAAACCCAATTGATCTCCTTGATAAGCTTCTTCCAATTTATGAGGAGCTCCTCACCAAGCTTAAGGAAGCTGGTGCCGAGACCGTCCAGATTGATGAGCCCGTCCTCGTCTTTGATCTTCCAGCTAAGACAAAGGCTGCCTTCAAGCCAACCTACGAAAAGTTGGTCAGCCTTGGCTCCAAGATCCCACAAATTACTTTCGCTACCTATTTTGGTGACATTGTTCATAACATTGACGCCCTCCCAACCAATGTCTCTACAGTCCACATCGACTTAGTCCGAAACCCAGAGCAACTTGACACTGTTATCGCTGCTCTAGGCCCAAAGACTATCCTGTCAGCTGGTGTTGTTGACGGTCGTAACATCTGGAAGACCAACTTCAAGCGTGCTATTGAGGTTGTCGAGAGTGCCATCCAAAAACTTGGCCAAGACCGTGTCATCGTCTCCACCTCAAGCTCACTTCTTCACACTCCTCACACTCTGGCTAGCGAGAAGAAGCTGGATCCTGAGATTGCTGACTGGTTTGCTTTCGCTGTTGAGAAGGCCACTGAAGTCGCCATCATTGCTAAGGCCGTCACTGAAGGCCCTGCATCCGTTCGCGAGCAACTTGAGGCCAATGCTAAGTCTATCCAAGCTCGTGCCAGCTCAAAGAGGACCAATGATCCTCATGTGAAGGAACGTCAATCAAAAGTCACCCAAGACATGTACAACCGTCAATCTGAGTTCCCTATCCGAATTGCTCAACAACAAAAGCAGCTCGGTCTCCCTCTCTTCCCAACCACCACCATTGGTTCCTTCCCTCAAACCAAGGAGATCCGAATCCAAAGAAATAAGTTCACCAAGGGTGAGATCACCGCTGAACAGTACGAGAAGTTCATTGAAAAGGAGATTCAAGATGTTGTCAAGATCCAGGAGGAACTGGACCTTGATGTTTACGTTCACGGTGAGCCAGAGCGTAATGACATGGTACAGTACTTTGGTGAGCGTTTGGATGGTTATGCATTCACCACCAACGGATGGGTCCAGAGTTACGGATCCCGATGCGTTCGTCCTCCTATCGTTGTCGGTGACATCTCCCGACCTGCTCCAATGACTGTCAAGGAGTCCAAATATGCTGTTTCGATCTCCAAGAAGCCAATGAAGGGCATGTTGACTGGACCAATCACTTGTCTCCGATGGTCATTCCCTCGTGATGATGTTCACCAATCCGTCCAGGCCGAGCAGCTTGCCCTCGCTCTCCGCGACGAAGTTGTTGACCTTGAGGCCGCTGGTGTCTATGTCATCCAAGTTGACGAGCCTGCTCTTCGTGAGGGTCTCCCTCTCCGTACTGGCAAGGAGCGTGAGGCCTACCTTGACTGGGCTGTCAAGTCCTTCCGCCTCGCCGTCTCAGGTGTTCGGGACTCTACGCAAATTCACTCTCACTTCTGCTACTCTGAATTCCAAGACTTCTTCCACGCCATCGCAGCACTTGACGCCGATGTTCTCTCCATTGAGAACAGCAAGTCTGATGCTAAGCTGCTCAAGGTCTTCGTCGACCAGGCTTACCCCCGCCAAATTGGACCTGGTGTCTACGACATCCACTCTCCACGTGTCCCAAGCGAGCAGGAGATCAAGGACAGAATTGAAGAGATGTTGCAATACCTCAAGCCAGACCAGCTCTGGATTGACCCTGATTGCGGTCTGAAGACCCGTCAATGGTCTGAGACTAAGGCAGCCTTGACCAACATGGTTAATGCCGCCAAATTCTACCGACAAAAGTACGCCTCGAAGCAATAAATGCTTCGATATTGATAAGTCGGCCTCATTCACTTATTTCGAGGTTGGCTTGATCAGTGTGTGAGTTGCGATGTGTATGTGGAATATTTTATGAGCCTAGCAGTGGAGACGATCTCAACATCGGCGTTTCTGGCTGGGGCATTGATGACAAAAAAAAAGTTTTGTTACGGTTTGTGTTTTTCAACAGCATAATGTGGTAGGATGATCCATCAACCGGATCATCTGTAATTGTACCACTGGTGGCGTAAGGGTTATGTGAGCGGAACAAACAGGACATTATACCCATTTCAACAGGGCCTGGGAGCGCGTGAATAGAGGATTGGAATTTTTCTTCCTTCAAAAATGTATTGCTTCTATATTGAGCTACATTGAATTCACGATTGTAGAACGTGCAGTGATTCTTCTATTCCTTTAAACTTGACATACAATCTCTCCGTGTAAAATGCTAAACCAACCGTCTTCCCTATCTTTCCATTCCCTCCAGGTCTTTGCGATCTCATCTAGTTCTTCTATAGTTGCATGTCCTCCCTCGACTGCAAATTCCCTAAACTTGCCCTCAGTAACTCGTCCTATAAAGCTATCTGCCCACCACTTCCTCTCCTCTACGGTGCGAAAGCACCACGTTCCAGCGCTGCACTTAATTGCTTCCCACTCGAAGTCAGCCTCATGGGCCCAGACATGTATCCAACTTCCCGGGTCCGGATTACTCCCTTTAGCTCTCCCAACAGCCAGAACGAGCTCATTCCACTTCGCCATCCCCTCTGAAGCCGGAAACCACAGCTTCGCGGCCGATTCTCGCACGCAGACGTACCCGCCCTTCTTCGTCACCCTGCGCATTTCCCGCAGCGCCCGCACGGGATCAGCGACATGCTGCAACACCTGATGCGCATGCACCAGGTCAAAACTGCCGTCTTCGAACTCCAGCTGGTGGATATCGCCCACTGTGAAATCCACGTTCTGCACGTTCTGAGACGCGGCGAGGGCGCGGGCTTGGACTAGAGGCTCTGGGGTGTATTCTACGCCCGTGACGTGGCCCTGGGGAACGTGTTTTGCTAGGTCGACGGTTATGGATCCCGGACCGCATCCTACGTCTAGGATCTTGAGAGTGGGAGTGGTTAGGTAGGGTTTTATGTAGGGGACTGAGTTGGAGATTGTGCGCCATTGGTGTACGCTCAGGACGGAGGGACTGTGGTCTGAGGCGTAGACTATTGTGGGGTTGGACATTGTTTCTCTTTTTTTTGGTGGGGCTGGGACTTGAGTGTGTCAAGTGTATGTTATTGAGTAGTTTTATCTTATTTTATCTTATAGAGGAATGATGATCTGGGTATTTATAGCTACGACATAGATTTAGCATGCAGGGTGGTTACGAGCATTCAATATCGAGTGACCGGAATTCCGATCAATGATGATGTGTTATGTACCGGTACTCCGTTGCCCCTCTTTGGCTAACCATTAATTAGTTTCAATTAGTTTCAGTCATTGACACAAAATACGCTCTTATATCAAGCCTACTCATAAAACTATCCTTCAGATGGTGAGTGTAGAGTCCATGTCTTGTTGCCATAAAATGGATAGAACCATGCTCAGTTTGCACCTAGTAGATGACTCCGACTTATTCTATCAATGGTCTATCGAAATTTATATTTATCCTTTTAGTGTATGTAGATTTTAATATTATTAACAAGTCAGCAAATGCTCGAGTCAGATATACACCTAGCCAACCAACCACCCCCACACTCCTAATCCCCAGCCCAATTATAAAGTAGTCCCAGTCATGTTAAACCAATCCAACCAATCCAGCCAGTCGAGACCTGTACGGTCATCGATATGAAAATCTGGCATACAAGTATCCAATTCATCACCTGCATTATTAATAGCCTCTACAATCTGATAATCAGACATTGTAGAAAACAACAAAGGCTCTGCCCCTGGCGCTGTGCCTATTCCCATAGTTCCCATTGAATCCGAAGTGGCTGGCGTACTTTCGATATAAGAATTAGAATTCAGCTTCGGCTGATGCAACAAGTTTGCATTAGGGACGCGCTGTTGATCAGGAGGTCCTACTGCTGTATTTCTCCGTTGGGTACTAGGATTCGATAATGGGGCGTTCTTTAACACCTCTCTTAGATGCTTTCCATATAGTGCACTCGCTCCTTTGCGATGGGCCGGACTACTACCAATCCTCTCCAGCACACTCGCCGCTTCCTCAACCAATATCTTGATACTAGGTGCCAGGCTGAGATTATTCCCACTCGCCATCATACTCAGTCCCATCGCGAAGCATGCTGCGAACGAGATCATAATTGCAGTGTTGTTTGGCATGGATTTGAGTCGTGGTTCGCCTTGAACGGCTGCGCGGAGAACATTAAGAGCGCTGGAGAGCCCCGCAGCACGAAAATAGCGAGAAACTTCGGAGGGGGCAGTAGGGTGGTTAATCACGCTACTGTATGTGGAAAGTTTGGTATGACAGACGAGAATTTCGACATATGGTGGTAGATGGTGATCTATACTTAATTTTAGCTTCTGTCAAGGATAAATTTGGACTTGAAATATATGATACCTTTGCTACCTTGGACAGAGAACCCCCATTTTGCATACCAGCGGTTAAAGAAGTTCTCGATCATGTCTTGGAGTCTTCAGACGGTTAATATAGGCTTCTTAGGGTATGTCGATGTCATATACATACGATTTCACTAATGTTGCCCCCTCAGTCATTTTCGCTCTGTCACCGTCACAACTTGCTTTGATGTCCTCAATTAGGGTTACCTAGAGATAATCCCTTGCTTAGAAAAGCACTAGTAGTTCAAGAAATCATTAAACTTACCAGATCCCTTCTCATTACGGCAGATGAAATAATAGAACTATCCCAGGTTCCTGCCAAAGGGGAAGTGTGCCAATTATCACATGTCTCGATTAATGGCGTTGCTGGTACGGTGAAACTTCTTCCTCTTGCTAGACATACACTTAAAAATGGAAAAATTAGTCACGTCAAGATATCTTTGAAGGAGCAACTAACCCTCTGTCAAGCACAAAAAGTGAAATCCAGATCCTCTCCCTGCGTCGCAGGAGGCTTTGACCCCACTCTGAAGAAGGATCCACATCATCGAATCCATCTAAATCAAGTGCTTTCCTAGCACTGATACAATCATATTTCGGAATATTTCGCGGTACCGTATCATAAGAAGTAGCAGGTGGTGGGATAATGAGTTTGTTCAGAGACAAGTCTACTGCGACGGTTAATGCCATAGCCATGTATGAGCATGTCTCGTCATCTGCCCAGTGCTTTCCTGGAGACATCCATGGTATGTTTACCATGAAGCCCAGGACAATCTCAGGAGATCTGTAGCGATTTGACATGACATGATGTGCAAGGAATCTGCAGTGTTTAGAAAGTCTTTTGTGAAGTGCCGCTGCTGAAGGGATAAATAATGCGGAAGCAGCTAATACAGATGTAAAGAGAAAAGCCGACCGATTGCGTACAAACGCAACTGTGTGGATGAGTGGATCGAGTCCCCATCTGGTATGAGATAAGTTTTGGTAGAAACTGATACTTGCGTGAGTCAAAATATACAAAACTTGGAAAGTCTGTACATACTATGTAAAAAGGACGTCTGCTTCTTCGAGGGTAATGTAACCCATCTCGACAGGATCAATATCTTCACCGATATCCAAACGGGGGCGAAAAGGTCCAAAGAATGTGCGGAGAGTCTCATCCTTCGCGGTATATGTCGCTGAAGTCGGAGGAATAGCTGTTAGGATGCTATTTGAGGTAGATGATAGTGGATTTCTTGGAAGCGAGAGATCAGAGGCTCGAGCAAGCAATTGTAGAGGATTTTCAGCATCATCAAACGCGAAACTTCCTGCATGCTCAGGTTGGATAAGGTCCCTATTAATTATGCTGTTTGGAACATGTGGATGGTTTTGATGATAGTTAGGATCGAGATTTTCTGGCTGTGGCTGTGGGACATGTGATTTCGATTCAGGATTATCAGATCCGCTGTTTTGCGCTCGAAAATTATCTACTTCCTGGAGTAAATGCTCTAGGTGCGATCCCGTCCTCTCATCTTCTAGATGAGCGGCATTACGCTTAGTACGCCTCAATTCCTGTTCAATGCGATGCACAGCCTTGTCCAGACCTGTACGTTTGCTTATAAGGTGTTAGTGAACTTCAAAGCATGATGTTTTAAGAGAAATACTTTTTTATCCCCTTCTGTCTCCCAATATGGAATTCGGGAATCACACAGCTCAACTCGGCCCTTGAGCATCTCATGCACTTCGCGTCGTCAGCTGCGCGAAGACATTTCGTCTTGCTTCGACGACAGTTCCAGCATGCTGCTTGTTTCGTAACTGATGCGCTCTCACTCCTTCCACTCCTTCTCGACGATGCTGGTGATGGCACCGACCATTCATCCATGAGATCGAGGGATAAACATTCATAAAGATTTCACATTCCCATTCACTTCGAGAAAACCAAACCAAACCAACCCGCCCGACTGCCGAAACCCCGCACTGCGCTAATGAATATTCCCGAGATCTGGAGTTATGAGATTTATATATGAACTTAATATCCCCGATAATGATGGTTTCCCCAATATAGTGAAGTTTATTAAAATGAGCCAAAGATCAAGGATTATGATGCATGTGAAAGAAATATGAGAGGTTGATCTCAAAGCCATTGGCATTCATTGATTGGTAGCGCTTAATTAAGTGAGGGGTGCGACAGTAGCAATCCACCAGTGATTTTATATGCACACACTCGTCGACGCCCTCGCATTTCTTCTCTAACTCTTTTCTACTCCAGTGTCTATATGCTTTACCAGCTGGACTTGCTCCATAAGCTCAGCTAATTGAAGTAGCTGGCTTTCAATTTGTGTCCAATCTTATTTTACCCCCAGAATTGAACTTCTTAACTCTCTTCCACTATCACTGTCGATAATTTCTCCATCTTAGGCGTTCGATCCACGAGCCGCTGGAGTTGTTCCATGAATATGAACATCAATATTGTGTTTGGTCTGAATTAAGTCAGGTTATCATGTCCTAGACTTTAACAGAGATCAAAGACAACTCACGCAAGCCTCAACCAAGCAGGAGTCCATCCTTTCATTAAGAATCCTGGTCCCTCATTTTTCATTGAGTCCATAAATATTTTAAGGAAGCTAATATTCCCACTACTTGTCGAAGCTGCGCTTTGCATTCTGCTTTTCATTACATCAGCAGGTGCGCAAACTGTAGTTGCGACTGTTCCGGCTGCGAGTGAAGCTGTAACATGTACTGGAACTCCGTCCTTGAGATCTAGCCAAGGCGTTGAGAGCAGTCGGCTCTTAGCTGCTTCGTAGCTAACATATGTTAGCACAATGAGTCTTTAATAGATCTACTCAAGCAGTACACTGCAATCTGAGAAACATCTTTTCTTGTCGTCAGTAAAAGTCATTTGAACATGTAATTCGGTGGGCAGTGGACTCACTCATGAGCACACTCCGAAAGACATTTGGCCCAAGACCCCTCCAAAAGGTCGCTATTCCTTCCTCTCGGCCAATTCTCAGAAGGCCTTGTATTGCATTTCTATACGCGTATCTCTCACCAACTGGCTTCACACCATCGGCGCACATTCGGACAAGCACAACCTACTCATGAAAGATGTTTAGTTTCCCCTCTCCAATTTCAGAGCAAAACTAGTAATGACCTCTGTTGGATTTCCTATCAATCCTGCAATTCCTCCAGCCACTCCAGCGCATGCTATCGTTGTTCCTGAAGATAATTTATTCTTTCCAGCTCTTTTCTTTGCTTCCCTAGCTAAATACTGATAAATACCAAATCTCGCCGTTGAATATGTCGTTTGTCGCAATATAGATGCTGAGAGACCAGACCATAAAGAAAAGATACCTGGCACGACGTTATTCCTCTGCTGTTGCGCGAGTTATATACACCATTGACCACTTACCATCGCGACTTGCAAATGTGTACAGTGCTCTTAGCATCGACTGCTTAGATGACAGGACTTGCATACAACTATTTCCCATCGGTTAGTGTCTCGTATATCTCTTTAGAAATAAAGGCTCACTATTTCGTACGATCAATAGGATGAGCTAAGCAGAGGTTAGTCTTCAAGCAAGCATATAGATTTTTAGATATCTATACTGACTGATACAGGCAGCCATTGACGCCGCCGTGCCTCTAAACAAACATTAAGCATAGGTTTCCATCACATATTCCTCCTCAGGTAGTCTTTTACTCACCCAAGCCAAAATGGCTGTTCGCCCTTAGTTCTCTTGGCCATAACTGTAGTTAATTATCTAACATAATTAGTGAAAAATAATAATTTCTGACATCTTCGACAATTCCCTTTCTAATAGCCTACATCTGAAAATCCATCGGCCATATTTTAGACTCCGTAGCTGACCTAAACACTCCTATCTTTGGCCTAGTCCCGGGATATTCTCTACAACCGATCCGCCGCCGCCAAGACCACCGCAGCGGAAGCAGAAGTGCTGCCGACAACGGAAAGTCAATACATAGATACAACAATAGATATCCATCGCTTTCTTGCTTATTTTAAACCGATCTATAGCTACCAAGACCACGTGCGGATTACCACTTCTACAAAAAAGGATGCAGGAATTGCTTAATAGAAACTACGTAACTTGCACAATAGTAACTACTCTGAGACTGAGGGGAAGGCTTCTGAGCCAGAATAATTCAAAGTGCCAATCTGAAAATGAGGCCGGTCTATGCGATGATGGTGGCTCGAGAATGATTTTATGAATTTGAACGTTCGTTTAAGTACTACCTTGTCCTCTTCTTTGACGACATTTTACAGAATTCAAAACAACTCTTCTCATCACCATCCACAAACATCCCAGATACCGATCTCCTCTTGTAAACCACCAGCACCGAATAGACGCGCCGACAAGTATTCAAGCATAAATCTTTTCTTCCAACATTTCGCAGTAAAGTTGTGTTTGAACCTCAAGATCCCAGATATTGGCTAGGCTGGTATTTCTAGTCCCTTTAGCTTCAGCAAAGCCTCTATACGCCCAACTTGCAAGGCCAATTGCCAGTTCCCTTCAGTCAATATTCTACCTTGCACCTTTGAAGTAATCAGACATCTGTTTTAGGAAGCATTTCCTGGTGTTGCTATTGACAATTCCCTTTACCTTCTCCTTTGTCAGCTCTTTTTGTTATTTCTTCCTACTTGCTGCAAGAAGTCAAGGCTGCACCCAACCCACCCGAAGCCCCACACACCTCGGGATCTAGTGTCACAGGTACCAAGCACGCCAAATTAGGCTGTCAGTTACCAATCAAAGCAATCACAGCACTGCCCGGAGACAGAAATACCACCGAAGGCGGAATGAGGATAACGATTGATCCACTTTTGACCTTGCATACTTAACTCTTCCTTATTTTTTGCGACTGCAAANTTCGTATCATTTTATAGATTTCTTGTTTCTCGTCCTATCTAGATTGTCGAAATGGCTACAGCTCGAAGGGCAATTGTTTGCTTGTCTCGTCGCTCAATTAGAGGCCCAGTTGCATGCTCTTACCCACGACTTCCGGTACCGCAGCGGGGTATCCGATGTTTCCAAACCTACGGAAAGCTTAATGAAGCTCCCACGCCAACACAATCTGGAGGTGATGTAGCACCCAAAGTCATCCGTGGGCAGTCGAAGCTGTTCAAGGATGCGGATGAGGCGGTTGCAGATATAAAAAGCGGATCGATGATTCTAAGCTCGGGATTTGGACTATGTGGAACAGCCGGTAGGTGTCCTGTCACAAGTTTCAAGTTCCATTGGATAGCATCAATTAATCAATGCTAATATATCATATCAGAGACTCTTATTGCTGCTATGGCCAGGCGAGGTGTCGAGAATTTACATTCTTTAACAGCTGTATCTAACAATGCAGGCGCTTCTGGTGCTGGCCTTTCTTTATTAACTCAGTCCGGCCAGGTCAATCGAATGATTGTCTCATATCTGGGTAATAACAAGAAACTAGAGCAAAAATACCTGTCGGGAAATATTGCAATTGAACTTTGCCCTCAGGGAACTCTTGTAGAAAGGATCAGAGCCGGCGGAGCTGGTATTCCCGCATTCTTTACTCCTACTGGTGTTAACACTTTCGTACAATCAGGAGATATCCCAATCCGCCTTGGTCCTATAGATCCAGAGACACAGACTGCAGAAATTCTCGAACCTGGAAAGGCTAGAGAAACGAGGGTTTTCAATGGGAAGACGTACGCTATGGAAACAGCTTTAAAGGGCGATGTTGCAATTATAAGGGCGTGGAAGGTAGACGAGGCAGGAAACTGCCAGTTCCGGTGAGCAAGTCCCGCAGCATTGGTGATTAGTGTAAGAATCCTGTAAGACTAATCAGCAGGAAGTTATACTACGAAAGCATATGGAGTCGTCATGGCCAAAGCAGCGCGTGTCGCGATAGTTGAAGCAGAAAATATCGTGCCAGTGGGCTCTATAGCACCTGATGACATCCATCTCCCGGGAATATACATTGATCGAATAGTTCCTGCTACGGCCGATAAGCATATTGAGATCACAAAACTTAGATCTCCAGAAGGAACGAGCGGAGCGGAGGAGACTAAGAGTCTGGCACTTGTAAAACGAGACAGAATTGCTAGAAGAACGGCGAAGGAATTGAAGGACGGTTATTATATTAATCTTGGTGTTGGTACGTTTTCTTAATTAATATGACATTGATCAGGGCCAAACTTCTAACATGAGAACAGGAATTCCTACACTTGCACCATCTTTCTTATCCCCTGAAACGAACGTATGGATTCAATCAGAGAACGGAATCCTGGGAATGGTAAGTATTTCATGAATCAACAGTCAAGCAGTCTCAATCTAACAGTAATTTTAGGGCCGATATCCAACAAAAGATGAGGTAGATGCGTAAGTGTTATACAAGATATATGTCTCTTAGAGCTGTTTACTAACATGTGTGCTTTTAGGGACTTGATCAATGCTGGAAAGGAGACAGTTACTCTCGTCCCCGGTGCGTCGACTTTTGATAGTGCAGAATCCTTCGCTATGATCAGAGGCGGACACATTGATGTCTCAGTATTAGGAGTGAGTCGCCTTAATCCTCTCCAATTTCAAACTGTATTAATAACATCTTTTAACTAGGCATTGCAAGTCAGTGCAAGCGGTGATCTTGCAAACTACATGATTCCCGGAAAGGTATTCAAAGGCATGGGTGGAGCAATGGATCTCGTTTCCAACCCAGATGAGACCAAGATTGTCGTAGCAACAGAACACGTTGCAAAGGATGGATCATCAAAGATTGTCGAGAGATGTTCCTTACCTCTCACTGGTGCCAAGGTCGTCAGCACAATTATTACAGATCTTGTAAGTCCTTCTCCTTTCTCCCAGCTTTATATTAAAAAAAARGGTTGCAGTTTCTAATTTTTACATCAATATAGTGTGTCTTCGAAGTTGATCGAGTAAATGGCGGTTTAACTCTCGTAGAACTGGCTGAAGGAGTTGATATTGAAGAGGTTACGGCCAAGACGGACGCGAAGTTCGCAATTGCCGACGAGCTAAAATACTTTTAAACTGAAGAGCGAACCATAGAACAAAACGAGTGGCTTTTTGGTGGCATATTGCTCAGATATATGCTATTATTCACAATATGTCTGATGTACAATATTGAGACATGTATATAAAGTATCTGAGAATAAAATTTGGGAATTTGTCTGGGACCTCTGACCTTAATTTGAGTCTTTTCCCTCTACCTTTTGGAATACTGCAACACAACTCATTAAACCTCACTCTTGAATAAAAGGAAGATGTCGCATGCCTGTCCACGACAATTGATGTTTTTTATTCAATATATGCGATCTATATACACCTTTCTATCATTACATCTACAACTTCGCTCTCAATCCAGGTGCAAAGGACGTCCCCTGCCCGCTTCCAATAGCATCCACAATACTGTCCACGCTCTTCAAAAGCCAAATATTCCCCTCATCACTCGCTAGCCACTCTACGCCTTTCACCTCCTCTTCGCCTTGAGCCTTGAACGTCCCATCCTCAAGCGCCTTTCTTAACCCAAAAAGATGAGAGATGACTTGAGGTCCTACTCCAGTTTGTGCTCGTAAACAACTTATTCCAACGAGGGAGGTAAGAACCCGGCCGACTTTCGCACCGGGAACCTGCTGTCCTGGTGGATCGGAGAGAATGGTGGCGTAGTGCGAGTTGAGAATGTACACCGGAAGATCAGGGTGAGACTGGTGGAGTTTATCAAGGAGTTTGTCCTGGAATGGAGTGTAGATTGATTTCCAGACTCCACGGCCGCGAGCAGTGGCTTCGTTGAGGTTTTCAGTGGTTATTTGTCTGTTTCAATCATTGTTAGTATGGAGATGAGAGTAACTTTGAGGCGTATTCGTGAGGCTTACCTTGTAGCAGTTTTTCTCATGCCATCGTATACCTCTGACGGCAAGCGTGCTCGAAACTCTCCAAGGCAATTGATGGTTCGTGGGATCTATATATGAGCCTAGTTAGTACACCAACCGATATACGTTCATGATCCGTACATACCCCATTGAAACTTATACATTTCAACCCAGCCTCACGCATGAGCTCAGCAATCTGAATCGATTGTGCGTTATCATTTGGCTTAGAGGCCAATTTGTGTAGTTCAGCCAGAGACTCGGGTGAGTTCATGGTCATCGTAACTGCTGTCTGCGAAACGCCGTCAGATTTAATTCCCGCCTGCCAACATTGTCGGGAATCTCAATTGCATACCGAGATGGTAACCCACGCATTAGTTCCTACGTCTTTCGCCGTCGCTTCATTCTTTATGGCCTCATACACAGACCGGATGTGTGCTGGAGCAGGACTGTAACTAGGTCGTGCAAATGGGGCATTGACCAGCGCCTTCAACGTTGGTGAGAGTTTAGACATGATTGCAGCTTCTCTTTCTTGAAAAAGCAACCTGGGACCTTAGTGCAGGAGAAGAACTTTAAAAAGAGTTGAATCCTTTTTTTCTTATGAGAGAAAGGCAAAGATGCGGTGCTGTCATTGTGTTGCCGAGGCGCAGGAACTATCGTCAAAAGCCCCGGCGATAGAAATGGGGGGGGGGGGGCGTGTGCGTGTGCCGACGCCGCCCGAACCATCGGGGTCAGAAAAACTCCCGATTGATGACAGATGATCGGCCCGTTGAGGCCTCAACAAGGCCGCCAAGGCCATACCGTACACCTCTCCAGGGATTCTCCACTCCTCCCCCGCACAATGGTGTACAGAATGTAATAAGCTCATAGGAAACGTGGAAGTATGATTCCTAGAAGAGAGTATTTATCCCTCTCCTTTCCACATGATCATTTCCTCTTTTCGTTTCTTTTCCTAGTTTGTTTAAATTCCAGCCTGCCTTTTTTAAGACCCGTCAATAAAATTGCTAACAAAGCAATATGGATTCCACGACTGTCGCGACGGGGGATAATGCTGAGAAGCCCATCGATCAGTTCCATGAAAACATTGATGACGAGAAGGCTGAGATTCGAAATGCCATCCCCGTGAACGCAAAACTGACTCGCTCGCTTCTGTTCAAGCTTGATATCAGGTAAATTTTTTTNACAGCTTGCCAAAGCTTTGAGGAATTTGTGTAACTTATATTTATGAAAAAAACAGGATCATTCCTGCCATGGCCTTACTCTTCCTCTGCTCATTCCTTGACCGCACTAATGTTGGAAACGCGAAGATCATAGGTCTGGAGAAAGATCTACATATCACAGACCATCAATATGATACGGGACTTGCTGTTTATTATGCTACTTATATAGCAAGGTTAGTCTTATCTATATCTATTAGAAAAAGTCAATTTATCGTAAAAATTGTTTTATTATGTATATATTTATGTTTATATTCCCCTCTTTTAAACCGTACTCAACTCACAAAAGTCACTGGATAGTGAGATACCAAGTAATCTTCTCCTAAAGAAGATTTCACCAAGGATATGGCTACCTGTTCTTACGATCGCTTGGGGTATCGTGGCCATGTGTCTTGGTTTCGTGCAAAATTATTCCGGATTTATGGCCGTTCGTGCGATTTTAGGTATCACGGAAGGAGGTCTTCTGCCTGGGATTGTTAGTTTTCCAGCTTGTTTCACACATCTCATCCTGCTAATCTCTATTTAAAGGTGTTGTATATGTCTGGCATATATACTAGAGGAGAGGTCGCGTTGAGAGTGGGGTTATTCTATACCAGTGCCTCATTATCAGGCGCATTTGGAGGTAAGTAGAAATGATTCTCACGTATTAGGTCTTTATTGAGCATATCTAGGGCTTCTCGCTCGGGGGCTTTCCGCAATTGGACATGCTGGAGGTTTAACGGGATGGAGATGGATCTTCATTATTGAAGGCCTAATCGTAAGTCTAGCTCATATTTAACATTAACCTTTTACCATCTGTGGCCAATTCTAACAAATGATTTAGACCGTCGTAGCTGGCATTCTTTCATACTTTATGTTGCCTAATGCGATTGAAACAGCGAAGTTCTTGACTGAAGAAGAGCGACTCTATGCCATTGAAAGACTGGCTGGTGATAAGCCTCTTGGACCAGCGGGAGAAGCAGGGTGAGCATCCATTTATCCATCCATAGATTATTGTTAGCTGTAATAACAACTAACCTATTACCAGAGAGGAAGTAACTGAAAAGTTTAGATGGTCCGAAGTTGTTCGAGGAATCGTCAGCATCTCCACCTGGCTCAGTGCGCTTGCATATTTCAGTATTCTTGCTGGACTTTACTCCTTCGGTCTTTTCGTAAGTATTATTCATTCTTTATTTGAGAGTGCATAGGATATCATGGCAAGAAACTAACGACTCTAGCTTCCTACCATTATCAACGACCTTGGCTACACAGCTAATGACGCTCAACTATGGTCTGTGATTCCTTATGCCGTGGCAGCTGTCGTCACTGGTGAGATCACCCATCTCCTCATTCCAATGTGAAGCCCTTCCTAACTTACCATGAACCCTAGTCTTGGTCTCTATAATTTCGGATCGCCTGAAACTTCGAGGAGTCGTAATGCTTTTCGCCCTTATCCCAGCAATCATAGGCTACGCCGTCATCGCAAATGTGCATAACAGCCATGTCAAGTATGGCATGACGTTCCTGATGGCCACTGGTTTATATAGCGGTGTGCCATGTGTATTAGTGTGGAATTCAAATAACTCTGCTGGACATTATAAGAGAGCGACGACTAGTGCTCTTCAGCTTGCTATTGCAAATAGTGGTGGTTTTGTTGCGAGTAAGTTTTTCTTTCTCTTTCTACCAAAGTTCAGTAATATTATGAGTTTCTTCGCTGACAATTCTATAGCTTTTATATATCCTTCCGTACAAGGACCTCAGTATCATAAAGGCCATACGATTATTCTCGGTCTCTTGGTAGCTTCTTGGTTTATGTAAGCCCCGGACTTTATTCCATTCCTAGATCCACTCCCCCAATTTTACCCATTGCTAATTCGGTTGAATGTAGGGTCTTATTCAACGTTCTATATTGCGCTAAAGTGAACAGGGATAAAGCAAAGGGCAAGTATGACAAGTACATTGGCTATGGGGATGATAGAGACCCAATGTTCAAATTTGTATTGTAATGAGACATGGAGTCCCGTGGGTTAGAATAATTCTGTCCGGTTTGGAATGGAATCTTTTCTTAGAGAAAATTAATGACGTCAAGATATTGGTAGCCCTAATCTATCCTGTAATATTTAATGGATGAAGAGGAAGAACTGTGAGATTCGTATTATTTTTTNCGTTTTCTGCATGATTGATGATTCCCTTGGTAAGCTACTTTGATTTCTCTTTACTCATTTTTTCGGTCTATTATAACCTCGCATCGTATCTACAGCCGTTTGTTTAACTTACTCCTTTTAAAAGATCCTGGTCAGGTGATTTTTTNGTAAGAGTCCCCCCCCCCCCCCCCCCCTTTTCCTTAGTGTTGTTGCCTCATAGCCTAACCTCCTCACGATGTTCTTGTCCCTTTCAACATCACAATTTTAGTTAAAGGTTTTGTTGTATGTCTGTATCTTTTTTGACAATTTCCAAAACAAAGACTACAGAAAACTGGGTCTAATTTCAATACTTATTTGTTTATCCATGTAATGGAACGAGGGACTCTATGCTTATATGAGAGAGAGGTCTTAGAAAGATTGGGGCCCATTGATTGGGATCAGAATGAAATTGCTTGGATGCAATTGGACTTAGGGAGAAGGAGATGAAAATTTATTAGTTGGTCTTGGAAGGAATAAAGACTGATACAAAGGGAAAGCAACTAGATGCTGAATACACTGCATGCCCAGATGTGGATGATCTGAGTTGCCAGGGCCGATGACGGAGGCATCATAGTACAGTGTAGTACAGAAACACTCCCCTGAACGAAGTGACGAGGAAGGAATGACTATGGTCTCCCGAACTCAGAGAGCCTGAGAGATAGGATACCGTCGACCCGGAGAAAGATAAGCTGATATCGCCATTCCTGAGAATTTTTTGCAATTGAAACACTACAAGCGACCGAATAATCGATAGATCGAAGTATGATGTGTAAGAGAGAGAGACAGAGAGAGAGAAAAAGACCAGTGGCAAGAGGGATTACGAAAACCCTTCTGCAAAGGTGGGTGAGACATTCCACCTACCGAGTGGGAAAAAGACCCTCATTTCACAGCTGAATCATGCCTTCTGGAATGGGTTTGTCTGTGGGGTTGTATCAGACCCTTCGAGTCCCTCGAAGATTTGACTCAGTAAGAAGAGAAGGAACATCTTGCATCTTCTTCCCGCAAAAACCAAGTTTCCAATGAAATTACGCTCATCTCATCTCGATCGTCGATGGTACCTGGAGCACAAGCGCAAGCACAAGCACCCGCTTGACAACGTAATCCAAGACAGGTTCATGCGAACCATGCGAAGCGAGATTTAAAAAAAANTCTAAAAAAANTCTCTGTTTTGCCAAAACCCGAAGCAAAAATAGTCGGAACACTGAACACATCCGACGTCAGAATAGACAGCATCTCGAATGAGAAACCCGGGATCCCAGGTGTTCTCGAACGTGGGCTGTGGGCCAGAATTAAAGGACTCTTGGCAACCAAAATCCCACGATTTCCGCGTCCCGACTGCCAGGCACCACGCAACACCAGGAAGAAAAAAAANGCCCCCCGCCATTGCCGTCCGTCCTTTCATGTTCCCACCGACGGTGATCTCCACGACGATTATTTCTCCGACCCGAACAAATCCAATGAGGGGGGAATGGACGCATGATTTTGGGGGCTGATTGCAGTACGGAACCAGCAGTTTCACCACGCTTTTCTTCATTTCAGCCAAAACCTTCCGGCAGCTGGAGGAGGGGGGGGAAATCAAGAAATCATGGGTGGGATTTTCCTCGATATTCTTCGATTCGACGCGTGCAGTTTGGCTGAAACGGCGCTGGCCAGGGGGAGAGAGGGGCGGATGGAGCGGGAGTGCGTAGCCGTGGGCGCATCGCTGCAGGCCAAGCATGTGTTCATTGTAAGAATCTGGATCACGGTAGCAGTACCGTACAGTGCAGTACGGTAACTTCCACAATCCGACAGGAAAGGAATATGGGTAACGACAAGACCCTCGACTAATGCAGGAACTTGTGTCCAACTGTCTCACGAAAAAGGCGGTAAATCGTATACACACCAAGTTCATTTGCAAATTCTGTTCAGCAGGAGTCTCGAGCATTATGAAGAGGGATTACCACAGTACTATCACGAATCCACCGATGCTTGCGTTGCTGTTTGCATCCACTGGAACCCGGCCAATCAGCAATCTCAGCAATCTCAGCAGCCCCCTTTTCACCGTATAAGGGCATCGAGGCAGTGTAATTGGGTGTTTGAAACCCCCTTCTCCACCACCCCGGCGAATCAAGCCACGGGCTGTGCTACCGAGGTTCAAGGGTTGAAGCAAAGCAAAATGGCCAAGGTTCGTCCCATTTTGCACGCCGGGGGTCAAGCCACGATGGGATAAATTTTTTGCGCTCGGTTTGTTTTGTGCAACTTGGTACAACTTTTGTGCAATCGGGTTGGGAACAGGGGGTGGCGCCCTCCGTACCGTACCTGCAGCAGCCCACTGAGCAAATCGGCTATCGAGACGGTCGTGCCTGTGTGCTTCTGGATGATGCTGGATACGAGATTGGCACTGACTGGATGCTAGACTGGAAGACTGGAAGACTGGAGACTGGTGGATTGCTGCTGGTGGTGGTCTGGGTGCTGACTGAGCGGAGCCCTTGAGTGGAGTGCAGAGACGCCTGATCGTCATTCTTGGGTTGCTGCAGTCGCGGCACTGGTCCGTTGTTTCACTGTTGTGTTTGCACAATCGCCTTTTTATCCTGGGTGCCTCCTTCTTCCTCTCCTCTTCTTCCTTTTCTCTCTTCTTCTTCTTCTTCTTCTCACCCTCAAGAACACTACAGTCCTTACGTCCAGGTCTATCCACTCATTCCCTTTCCGCAAAATCGGAGTTTTCGTTCTCGCATTCATTCTCTCCACCAAACCAAACTTGTAGTTCATTCATTCTTTTGAGAAGAACCTGAAGAACTAGCTTCCAATCGGCGGAATTGACTTTCGCTCCTTTACTGTCCAGACCTTGATTTTTTTTTTTGTCCCAATCTTGCATCGAAATATAGACAAGCTCGAAAAAAAAANGGAATACACAATACTCGCGCTGGAAAAGTACGCTAGGAAGTAAAGAACTATCAACGACCCAACGATCATCGATCTCTTCAATAGCGACCATATTAGCGGATATAGAAATATATTTATTTGGAGAAAGCAAAGTTGAAGGCAAAAACAATTGATTGTTTTCACCATCACCATATCAGAATCAACGTGAAAGATAAGAAATCTCAGAATTCACAACAGTCAACATCGTCAACATGAAGTTCTCTACCGTATCCCTCACTCTCCTCGGAGCTGTGGCCTCCGCCACTGCCAAACTAGACAGCCGTCACCAGGCCGCTCACCACTTCCAGCACCGCCGCGAACTCAATGCTACTGGCTCTGCCGCAGGAGAGCAAACCACCTTGACCGTCTTTGCTACCACCGTTCGCACCATCACCTCTTGCGCTGCCACCATTACCGACTGCCCCGCCAGACCTGAGCAGAGCACCAGCGAGTTGGTAGTTACGGATACCGTCATTGTTGACACGGTAAGTTGAAAATACATACCCCTTAAGATCTTGAATGGGGGGATACACATGAGATGAGAAAAAGATACATGGAAGTGGTGAAATTTGTCAGTTGAAATGTTGCTAATGACTTTTGTGAAAATATTAGACTATCTGCCCAGTTACCGCTGCCGAGGCTGCTAGCTCTTCTATCCTTTCTGCTTACTCCGCCACTCCCACTCGCACTCCCAAGTCCACCATCACCGCCCCATCTGGTCCCCAGGACACAGGTGGTGCTGGTGCCGGTGCTGGTGCAGGTGTAGGCACAGGTGCAGGTCCCAGTGCCAGTGCCGGTACAGCTCCTTCTGGCTCTGCTCCTTCCGGCTCTGCTCCATCTGGAAGTGGCCCAGCCCCATCTGGTCCTGCTGGAAGTGGCCCGGCCCCATCTAGCTCTGCTCCAGTGCAATACACCACCTCTACAATCTTTTCAACCTCAGTATCCACCATCATCAGCTGCGCTCCAACCGTTACAAATTGCCCAGCTCACTCTACAATCCTTACTACTGTTGTTGTTCCAGTCTCCACTACAATCTGCCCAGTTACCGCAGCTGAAGGTGCCTCAACTTCCGCCCCAGCTGGCTCTGCACCAACTGGTTCTTCCCCATCCGGCCCAGCTGGTGTCCCCAGCGTTGCTACCAGTGAGGTCGTCGAGAGCTCAACTTTGGTCTACACTCTCGGCACTGGCAGTTCAACCTCTGTTGTAACCACCACCGTTCTCCACACCAGCACCTTCTACAACACTATCGTAAGTATTTCACTTGTTTATATTTTTTTTGATAAACTGCATTGTATTGTATTGCATATTTTAGACAAGTGTACTGACTTTCAATTAGACTCAGTACGCCACCAAAACCGGAAACGCTCCCTCAGGTGCTGCTACTGGCGGTGTAGGTGCTTCTGCACCTGCTCCTGCTGGAGGCGCTGGAGCTTCTGCTGGTACTGGCGGATCGGAGGAGGAGGGAACCACAACTCTTACTGGCACTTCTACCTCTACCAAGTACGTTACCGTCAAGTACGCTAGCACCACTGTCACTGAGGTTGCTGCCCCAACTGGTGGTGCAAGCTCTGGTTCCGGCTCCGGCTCCGGATCTGGCTCAGGATCTCAGAATGAGGTCAGCTCTGCTGGAAACTGCGGTGCCGCCACCGTTACAGTCACTGCCCAACCCGAGACTGTCACCGTTACCCAAGCTACAGCCACCGTCACCGTCACTGCATGCGGTGCTTCCTGCGATGCTGGCTCTGCTCCAGCTGAGCACGTCGTTGTCCCAACTGCAGCACCATCCGCAGCAGCAGCAGGAGCCGCCGGTGGCGACGACACCTCCTCAGAGAGTGTCGTGATCGTCTACAGTTCCGTGAAGGTTATTCCACAGCCTGTCTCCACTCCTGCCGCTGCTTCAGCGGCTGGATCTAGCGGAGCTGCTGTTTCCAGCATCGTCTCTTCGCCATCTTACGGTGCAGGTAACGGCACCACCACTTTCCAGGCCTCAAGTGGATTCAAGACTTCAGTTGCTACCAAGACCGCCACCGCTTCTACGGCACCAATTGAGAGCGTCGTCCCAAGCGCCTCAGCATCCGGCTGGAACCTCTGGTAAGCAAAGAGATGGAAGGACAGGATAGGTAAATGACAGGAGTTGGTTGGCTTGGGAGAGGATTTAAGGAGAGGAGAAAGGTCATGATGCACGCGTTCGTCTGGGACAGCGCTGATGAAAAAAAACCTCAAACCTGGTGTGGCCTTGTTTCTTTTGTTTTCAAATGAACCCACAAGCAACGATGATGGGAAAAGCAAGGCCAAAACAAACCCCCTTTTCGCTTCTTGTACCTTGTAAACACAATTTTTTTTYCTGAGAAAAAAACTTTTTTGAGGTGGCTTTATTTTCCTCCCCGAACTGGATGATGGTGTGTATCTTTCCGTTGCGCGGTGTATTAACTTTCTAGACTGCTTTTAGGTAGATTAGAGAAAGAGGAACTACCGTGACTTTGCAAATAGAGAATGCTGTTTTTTTCGTATTGATGACTGCTCTTTTGATCATCTGGTTGTGAGATTTTGAAAACCTTGGATTTAACTTCCTTCAATAAGGAGGCATCCATTTCAATTGCCGGGAGTAAAGGGTAGTAGTAGACGTAAGTAAGCATAGATCTCGATCGTTTGAATGAATTGAGAAATTACCCGTGAATGAGCAGTGTATATCATTGCTGTTATTATTATACTGTTACGTCAAATATCTACAAAAAAAAAAGCCATGAATCTATAAATATTTCATACTGTAAGTTCTCATTGGGAGGCACACAGTGCACACACACTCTCTGAAATGCCAAAAAATAGAGATGGGAGATCGGAGTGTTTTGTTATGCACGGTGCTTACTTTTTTGTCTGCCTTGAACACACCATCCATCCCCCGCACGTTCGGTCTCCAATCTCTCTACTCCATCTTGGCAGAACGAGGGGATTCTAGATTCGGGGCTATTCTTAGACTTTGCGATGTACGTACAACCGTTGGATTTTTCAACTAATAATGGGATTCCGTCGCTCATCCTCTTACATGGGATTTTTGAGGATCTTTGATTTGTGTTTTCATAGAGACGTAGTAGCTTACAGTAGTACTCTCTTATCGGGGTAAGTCAAGTAAGTAACTACAACTAGCTAATTTCAATACATTGCAACCGTTCTTCCAACCAATAAACCAATAAACCAAACCAACAAAAACTCTTGGCTCTAAGCAAAGCCCCCAAAGCACAAAGAGCACAAGCATACGCACAAGCACCCCCAAAATAAACGGCCGCTTGGCCCTCATGCACCCACCACAAGTTTGTTTAACTTACGACCGCCCGAACCGTTTTCCCGTTGTTGTACAGTAGTGTAATGTTGCACAAACGCACCCCCATTCCCAAAAAAAAGGTTACCGGTAATTTAATCAAACTAACTATTTGCTGACAGTCCAACAACAGCCCACACCCTTGATTTGAGCCTGGATGAATGGATGAACGCCTACCTTCTTTCCCAGTTTTTTTTTTGTTTTTGCTTTTTTTNGCGCCGCTCTAGGCGCTGCGCTTGAACAAAATAAGGCTACTACTACTACTGTATTACTATTATTATCATCATTTTAACCTTGTTATGGTTTGATGGGGTTTTTGGTTNCTTCTTTTCTTTTCCATTTCGCGCGGCTTGGGGGGGGGNAAAAGCCCTTTGTTTGAAGCCCTTTTTTTCCGTTGGATTTTTTGACAACGTTTCGACAAAAGCAAAAGCCCAAACTTATATTAGAAGATACTGGTTTTGCAATTGGTTGATTTAATTTAACTTCCTGCGCACATTTTTCGATTTTCCGACGGAAGCTTGGGAGGAAAAGAAGAAGAAAGAGAAGACAGTTATGCTGGAGGGAGCCGAGGCACGACATCCAATTCATAACAAGGTGCGGAAGCCGGTTGCGCGGGCCAGGACGGGGTGTGGGACTTGCAAGTAAGTCAACCCTCTCTCTCTCTCTCTCTTCCTATGATTGATTGATTGATTTCTTTGATTTCATTCTTCTTCTCCTTTCATTGGGATTAGAATTGAAGAAAGAGGAGAGACATGAAAAGAATGGCGGTGCTAATGTGTTTCTAGAATACGCCGGATCAAGTGCGACGAGGGGAAACCCATCTGCGAACGATGTCGCAAGGCAGGTATCAAATGCGATGGCTACAAACCGGTCGAGGCCCAGTCTGGCAGTGCCTCGAAGCAATCAAGATCAAGGAGTAGGAGCAGCCGGGTTAGCTATGGCCTCAGTGCGATGCGCGCAAACAGAAGAGAACGACTGGCTCTCGAGTATACCCCTTCAGCATCCCTCTTTTCGACCGAAGAAGAATACCGGTATTTCACCCTCTTCCGCGACAAGACCTCTCACGAAATCGTCCCATACTTCCCATCCGACAGCTGGCGCCGTCTGATCATACAGGCGTGTACCAACTCTGCGGCAATCCGCTACGCCGTAATTGCCATTGGCGCCTTGGACAAGACTTCCATGACCGCGAACGATGCCCGCGCCCTCTCCTTCGATCACCGTCCGCCTGTCAATGACCCTTCCGTACACCACCGTGCCAGTATCGAGCATTACAGCCGGGGGATCCGAACCATGCGAGAGGCAGTATCGCAAGGTAAACAAGATTTAAGGACAACGCTCGTGTCCTGCCTCGTAATAAACTGCTTCGAGGCCTTCCATGGGAACCACGAATTGGCCGATGCGCAGATCCAGCGAGGCAATGCTCTTATCCAGGACTGGAAGAAGAAATTCCCGGACCACGCTGATCGATATGGATTAGGATTTACATCTCCAGCCCCAGATATCGTCGAGGATGAAATCGTTCAGCTATTTGGTCGTCTAGAGATCCAGACGAACTCGTTCATCGATAATGGCAGCCTCGAGCATCACGAAGAGCTTCGCAAAGAAGGTCTCGAGAACGTTCGTTCGATGCCCGCCACCTTCGAAACCCACGACCAAGCAAGAATCTACCTTGAGCTCGTAATGCGTCGTCTCGAGCACTTCATGCACGTCTCAGGCGCAACCTTCTCAGCCGCGATGCAGAACCGCGACCCAAGCGTCGAGCGCTCTCCAGTATCCCTAATGTTACTCGCCCGTCGCCCTCTCACCGGGCCAGAAAACGACCCTGAATTCGCAGCTTTGATGGCGCGCATGGCCCCCATCAAAGCCGTCCACGTCGCTGAGCTCCTGCGCTGGAAAGCCGCCTTCCAAGCCTTCCTCCAGAAGTGTCCGAAGCGCCAGAGGAACGTCCTGGGCGAGCTCGTCATGCGACTGCACTTCACCAGCTCGTACGTCGCGCTCATGACCAGTGCCGGACCTGATAACAACGATGCCTTCACTAAGCACATGGCTGAAGTCGTCAAGCTCTCCCAGACCATCCTGGAAGTCATGCATTACGGTGACTCGCCCACCGCCGCGGCCTCCGCTGCTACTGCTGGTATTGGATCCTCGGGATCACGCATCGTGTCCGCGAAATTCACCCTCGACATCGGCGTCATCGTGCCGTTGTATCTCGTGGCGATAAAATGCCGCGTCAGCAGCCTCCGTCGGAAGGCCATTGCCCTGCTCCTCGAATGGCCACGACGTGAAGGAGTCTGGGATAGTCTCTTCGCTGGAAGGATCGCGGAGTGGGTTATGGGTATTGAAGAGGAGTTTTTGGGTCCTGATGGCGTCGTGCCGGTTTGGGCCAGAGTGCAGAGGGTTACGAGTAAGTTTGATTTGTTGAAGAGGAAGGCGGAGTTGGCTTGTATGCAGAGGGTGCCGGTTGGGAGTGGAAGTGGAAGCGGAG
>NCSJ02000286.1:0-55518 GCA_002812745.2 Scytalidium lignicola
CCTCTAGAATAACTTCAATTGCTGGCTCCAGGATTTGATTCAAGTAATCTGTTTGTATAAATGCTCCATGTTTGCCATGGCCATGTATAATAATCAATTCTGATTTATAATTATACCCAATTGCTCCCCAACAATTAACTGGTGTTGTATGTCCTCGATGAAATTGATGTTGAATACAAGTTGAACAAAATCGATCACCACGTTTGCGTATAACTTTAGTTTTAGAAGAATGATCACCAATCAAAAAAGTGCATTCATCAGAAAAGAGAACTGAAAACCATTATATCGTCCAAAACAAGTGTTGTAATCCATATAACCATCGTTGAATAGCTTGTAACTTGGTTAAATATGGCTTTTGGCATGCTACACACCGATAATACCCCACTTCCTTCAAACGCCTTTCAATTGTTTGTGCAGAGCATTCAAGGTGTAATTCTGCCTTTAATTGAAAATAATCAAGACATCTATGCTCGTATGATAAACAAATATAATTGATAATATCCAAAACAGCTTGTTAAGTGAGTAATCATGGTTTTCCTATACGAGTAGGTCGTATCCTCTCAGGCGCACCATATTTCAAAATTCAATTAACCGTCGATCGACCAATCCTATACACTTTTGCAAGTTGTGAAGGATCCCAATTTGCAAGGAATCGAAGCTGTCGGATAGCTTCTTTATGCTTTGTAAGTATTTCATATCCTAATTCATGCTCTGGCATTGGATTTGGAGGTGTTGTAGGTTCCATTTTGGTGGTGTAATTATTAAGGATGGGGTGTACACAGACTTATGACGCTCGGTTCGTAAGGGCACTCATGTGGCTTAGGTTGTTCGAGGTCGTCCAATCATGTCAGGGAAGTGATTAGGTAATTGGCTCACTGGCCGAAGTAATGTAATTCCCGCTCAACCGGGCCACCCTATTGACCGGGCCACTTCCCCTCCACCTGAATGTTCAACACCAAATATTCAACAACAAAAACCAAATATTCGAATATATTTAATGACTAGCTAAATTAGGGCATTTAGTTCTATTATGTCCAACAATTCCACGTTCTGAACACTTTTGTAGCCGTCGTACTGGTACTTGCAAAGAATTGGTGGATATTGAAGGATTTGACTCCTCAACTACATTTTGCGTTGTCACATTAGATTGAGCAAGTATTTGAGCTTCCTATGCTGTCAATGAACTTATATAAACTAATCGCTTTCGAGGTTTATGAAGCTTTTGTTGAAGTAAAGCATTTTCAGCTCGTAATGCTTCTATATCCTTAGTCACAAACACCATGTTGTGCATAACCATTTCGAATCCTTTAACTAATTGATTGAAAGCCNTTTTTTGTAAAAGTTGTAGGACTATGCTGTTCCTTAAGTAATTGCTGAATAGACTAAGATTACAATTGTAATTGAACAGGATTATAAGGTGTTTGTAGAACCTATTGTGCTCTAGGATTGCTGTGAGTACTCCTTGGAGGTGTAGGAGTCTTTTCAACTTGAATGTACAATTTAGCTAACACATGCTCTGGTTCATATAGAATCAATCCTGTTACTGAAAATCCATTGTAAATAGTAGTTGATTTGAAGGTTTGCTAGTATACAATTAGATATACAGCTAGGAAATCTTCGTTGTCGATATGTTGAATTCCACCTCTTACTTTGCTTTCAATTTGAACACCATACATACGTTTAAGCACTGTAAAACAACTCATATCAAGTGGCTAAAGGATATAAGATGAATGAAGAAGTATACAAAGTAGAATAATGTTGTTTTGAAAGTAATATCAATCGAATTCAGATGTCATATAACTGCTATGACCATCAAGGATTAACATACAATATTGACCTTTAGTTTTGTCCTTAGTAAATAGATTAAATATTTTTTAAAGCTATTCAAGGTTAATTCGATTATTAGTCTATTCATTATCACTTGTTTTAAGCCTCTAACTTTTAAGTAATTTGTAATACTAAGCTAATTGATAATTCTTTCCTTTGAAGATTATCATAGGTGATAAAGCTTATTCACAAGCATTAATTGATTCAATAGCAGTTATTTATTTGCAATTCCCAGGTTGTAAAAGTAGAAGTTTTCCAAAACAATCAAATGATGTAATTACTTTAATAATAACAATAGTTCCCATAGCAAAGCTTATTTCATCAAAATTGTAGATGTCCTCATCTAGGATTCCATATTAAGCCTTAACCTCTAGGAATTGGTTAAACCACTCCTGAATAAGCTTTAGATCTTCATATAAAGCTCGTTTATAACTATATCGACGAACATATTTGGTAGTAAGCTCAGGATAACAATCCAAAAACTTATGAACTCAATTTTTGCTTACAGATGTAGGAGAAACAAGTTTACCTCGCTCAAAAATCAAAGTATTAGCCATTGATTGTACTCTTGAAGGCCTAGGAGGCATTCCTCGTTTCCCCATAAAGATAATCCATTGTACTAAAGCTTCTTCCTCATATTGTGTTATTCTGAAGCGTTTGGTGTATGTGGTTCCCTTTTGAACTCAGCCATAGTATCGCGCATTCAATGTATTGCGAGGTACATCGAAATTACGCGCTACAACTTGAATGGACTTGATTTGCCCCTTTTTCAACGCGTTTATAGCAAGAGCAATCCTTCCTTCTTGATGCGCATCTAAAGTTTTAACCATTGGAATGTGTTTTGGTGGAAAAATAAGTGGTTGAAGTTGGAGGGATTAATAGGTTTGATGATTGCGATAGGAAGTGGCCCGGTCAATAGGGTGGCCCGGTTGAGCGGGAATTACGTTAACGTAATTCCCTGTAAGTTATGCCGGAACACCCGGTATACCGAAACACTGAAATCTACTACAAAATCAACGAAAACTGCACATCAATAGCTCAACAATTATACAATTATATTTAACCAAACTTTAATATCTATTTATCTAATTGATAATCAATAAGTATACAAATTTTAACGTGTTTAGCATATATAGCATATGCTATATAATAAAATAGCCTTGTATTAAAGGTCTAAAATCTAATCTAACCATATTACAAGCACTTAAACAAAAAATCAACTAAATATTTGGAATTAGATTACTGTCATATCCTAAAGTGGCCTGTTTTTCGCGAATTCGAGCCTTGTGCACGCCTTTTTGCAGCGTGTACCATAGTAAATTAATGTAGAGGACTAAATCAACGAATTGACTACCATATAACATGTTTCTACACTTGTTTTTCGTGTTATTTACATACAAAGTGCTTGAATTAATATACCACCCAAAAAAGCTTGTTGTTCAGTACTTAAATTACATGCTAAACAATGTACAAAGAAGGTTTTAAAGCCTCCAAAGCTTTTAGAACCTCTTACACCTTGAATATGTCTGATTCTAAAGGTTACTCTTACTTCATCACCTTGTATAACTATCAGACCTTCAACAATTGGTTCTAGCTTTCCAATGATTGGTTTTAACTTTCTTATAACTATTGAACTATTAAGAAATACTTTCCTTTCTTTGCTTAATTTAATTGATATACTATCAAAATAACCTTATAATCTTGAATTTAGAATAAAGGTATTTTTTAAGAGTTTGATGGTTTTATCTAAAAGGTCTTTTGAAGATATAAATACAGATAATCACCTGAATTTCACTGATATTATAAAGTAAGTTAGAACAAGAGTTATTAAGATTATAAAACAAAAGAATATTCAAGGGCCTTTTCAAGATGAAGACTGATTAAAGTGTTATTTTAACAATATTCTTAAGCTTACTAAATATGATATAACATCTAATATCAAGTAAGAAAAGCTTAAAACTCTTCTGAAGAATTAGCCTGTTGAAAAAGAGAATACTCTTCAAATTAAGGTTTAATATACTATTAACTTTGATCTATATAATAAACTTATGCTTGTTTTAATTATAAAATCAGCTTTACTAGAAAAACTATCTTCAAAATGAATTTTTCAAGCCTTAATGAAGAATGAATTTAAAAATAAAGTTATAACTCTTATAACTAAATAATTACAAAGTATAACCAAGATTTAGATTGAAGAATTAAACTAAATAATCAAAGATCAACTTATACATAAAATTGTATATATATTGTTTAAGTATTATTATTATAAAGTTTTAACTTATGTTAATTGATTTAAAATCTATTAAGATAAGATGATAAGTAATAAGAAAATCAAGTATACTCTGATTTTAATAGTAATAGCAAAAGCATAAGCAGATAAGATTNAAAAAGAATAGATCAACATTAAAAGCTTTATCTTTAAAGATAATTTATATAATTAGAAAAAAGGAAAATCAATATCTTGTTTTACAACAAAAGAAAGAGAAAGTAAAGTAATTAAAGTTTAGAAATATTCTATTAATATTATTACATAATAATAATATTATCTTTAATATAAGAACCTTAACCTCTTTGAATTGACTAATAAGTCAAGGTTAAACTAACTTATTTAATAAAGAATCAATTTATCTATTAAGCCTTATTCAACTTAATTATAATAATAAAGGTTTAATTCTGTTATTTACTAAATATATATATAAATATCTTCCTTTATATCNAAAAAAGCAACAAGATTAAATTAGTACTCAAAATTCTACTAAACTAAGATATTCTTCTTATTCTATTTAACCAACTTAACAATAGTCAACTTAAATTATATAATTTCTTATGTAAAGCTGTTACAATTGTTTGAATGTATATATTAGGGTAGAAAAAGGAGTATAAGAATTACTTTGATTTATCAACCTTTATAATAATTCTTATAAATTTAAAGGTTTAATAGTTTTTATTATACATAGTAAAACTAATTAGATTTTTGTATTTTCAATTATTTAATAACTTGAATAACAAAAATGACCATTTGCATTCTTAACAACTTTATAACTATTTCTCCTTCTTACTTTGTTAATTCTAATATAAAGTAAAGCCTTAAAATCAACCTTAATATCTTGATAAGAAGTGTAATACCAATGAATCCACTTCTTTAAATCATTAAAACTCTCTTTGATTAAGTTGAAAAATGAGTAATATAAAGGTAAAAACTTAAGCAAAACACCTTTAACATTATAAAGTGATTAAAGGTATGTTTTTCTATGAATTATACAATTGTCCATTATTAAAACTGACCTCTTATACAATCAAAGGTTATATAATAACAATATATCAATTTTAATCCATTACTTGAATATATTAACTGTTATACTTCCTTTGACAGTAATTGTTATGATATAACCTTCTATTATATATACTGGTAAAATTAAATACTTCTTCAATTGTTTTAATTACNTTTTTAACCTTTGCTAACTTATTAATAAATGCTTATTTATATTTCTAATGTTCTGTACATTTAGTATTACTAGATTCATCTACAAAAACAAGTTGGTCAGCTTTCTATTCTATAGATTCAATATTCTAATTGTCAATAAGATGTTGATTTCGTTGAGTAATTATGATTTTAAGCNTTTTTGTAATTAATATTAAGCTTCTTTAAAAGCTTGGAAACTATTGATTATAACAATTATATATTAAATTCATTATATACAAAATCTATGATCTCATCCTGAAATATCTTATTAAACATTATTATTAATTTGATAACTGCTTCTTCAATTTCAAGGGTAACCATTGAAGGTCTGTTAGTATGTTTCTCTATATCTAATCTAATGATTGTACAAAGTTGTATACCTTGAGCAATATATCAAACAATTTTGTAAAAGACGTCAAAAGTAATAACAATTGTATATTTATCATCGTCAGAGTTCAGGAGAGTACTTTCAATAGCTTTTACCACTTCCTTACAAAGGTTTGAAGTCATTAGATAGATTATATAGATTATATGAGGTTAAAATGTTCAGTATATATCGGTCAATTCGATTAGTTCAAGAAACAGGCGATAGATCGATCGAATAGAGTGTCAATTCGTTGATTTAGTCCTCTACATTAATTTACTATAGTACACACTGCAAAAAGGCATGCACAGGGCTCGAATTCGCGAAAAACAGGCCACTTTAGGATATGACAGTAAAGTAATTAACTATTTTACAAAGAATTANTTTTTTTTAAACTTTGTAGTTGTTGATTTTTTAAAGAATGAATTTTCTCGATTTTGCAGTAAATTTCAGTGTTTCGGTATACCGGGTGTTCCGGCATACAGGGAATTACGTTAACCACACAAATGGAAAGAAAGAATTAAGGCACAATCAGCTTGGAAAGCTTAAGAGAATCACATTGCAATAGTGCGACTAATTTCGAGACTGCAATACGGGTACTGCTGTTTGAAAGTAGTGGCAGATTTAAAAATGGCCCCGAAATATATGGTACTGGCTGATATCAGGTCGTCACGAAGTGAATGCTTGGGCTGCTAACTAGTAACACCAGGATATAGCTGCTTTACAAGCTGCTCTTGAGCGGCAAGAGTCAACTATCGCGCTTCTACAACAGCGTATCAATCAACTTGAGACCCGTATGGGTGTCTCCCAGTCAGGAGCCATGGCGTCTGGGACTGCCATCGATGAGACGGCTGGGGGCGGGCAAACCGCATATAGGATTGATACCAAGGGCGAAGTGTTGCACCCTCCCATGATCCAGGAATTTTGCAAGATGAACACATAATGACTAGGTGTTACAGGCCTGCCTTCACAATCCGCCGAATGGTGCACGATGGATACACTTACAGCGATCTTGCCATCGAAGACCTGGACCTGCTCCAGTTGTTGACGGATGAGATCGGCTACAAGTACCCTGGCATCAATTTTGGCCACGAAAAAATCTATATGCAATCCCCCTTCCCGGCCATTGTATGGACTTCCATTATCCTTAGCTACTTATTGTTATTACTATATTATTATTCCAAAATAGCCGGTAGAATTTTGACTAACAGTTTCTACAAGATCCACAACTGGGATAAATTGCAGAGAGCCGTTACCAAGGGGTCATATAGCAGGGGAAATCGTCAGGCACGCAAAGATCTCGCTCAGCTCCTTTATCAAATCTCAATATGTGAAGAGCTTTTGAATTACTTCAGAACAAGGGAAGCATACACTGCCGCGGGTGTGACGACCTTCGAGACAGCATGGACCCTTTTCGTACCAGGAACCCTTATAGTCACCTACCCTTTTGTGGACGTTCCGCAGCTATTCAGAGTTGCCGAGGCGGCGGTACCTTGGGTACGGGCGCCTCTTAATAGAAGCCATATATATACATCAGCATGGTGTTGGGATTGGGACGGAAAGAGAATGGTTAAAGTTAAGTACAGCCTTAAGAGTACGTAGTCTCAAGAGTTTGAGTANTTTTTTTCTCTTCTTCTCTCAGTTGTCTTCGGGTTTTCAAGGCATGTTTTGGGGAGTACAATAATCTGTGTGTACTCAAGTTTTCTCCACTACTCGTTTGCTTAATTGCCCCAATTTTCGAAGACCAGTATTTGCTGACTCCTGGTTATGAAGTGAGGCGCTTTATGGGCACGAGAGCTATCAATGAGATGGAGTATTACCCGGTTCACTATCATACCAAGAACCCCGACCTATTCGAGAAGATTGAACTGCGATCAAAAATCTTTCTTTCGGCAACACTGTTTTGCAAACCTGGAGCACGCCAGAGGTATACGTATGATGGACACGCGTATGTAAGAGGGAGAAAAACTATAACAGCAAATACGGTTGAAGAAGATGTAAGCTAGTAGACTTCATGATAAATTCTGGAAAGGATCTAATCTTGAGTTACGTGTCGTAGGAAGACGACGACAAGAGGGATATTGGTGACACCATTGAAGTTAAATTAACCCTTGTTAGTCCAGGTCTACACACGTTTTTTATCTACGAGCATGGTATCTTTTAACTTTTCGCGTGTTGTAGATTAAGGGTGACATAATGTGCGATGCTCAGTCATATTCCGAATGGGGTATGTAAAAGATCCGTACCCAACCACTCGTACCCATCTGATTGAAGTAGCAAGCTCGAAGAGTCGGCACCCTATAGGCAATATGGATCATGTCTCCGTTGAAGTTCCCGTTGGCGAATTGAAAGATATGTTTGCCGATCTGAATTTCAATGACATTCAAAGTTACTTGCATGATAAGGTAAAAGAAAACATGCTTCTACTTCCTGGACGTCTGCTTGGATATGCTACAAGAGAAAGGGTGTGGGGACAGTTCTTTGTCAAGTTGATACTACCTTCCTCGGGCAAAAATCCTCGCATATTTCGAGAAAATCTTCAACTGGAACACACATACAAGGACCTTATCGAAGCTCTATTTGCCTCGCACCTGCCCATGCAAGATCACCAACTCGAAGATGTGAAAATTGGGCAGGGAGGAGGCTCAATATTGCTCTTGCATGGTATTTCTAGGCCCTAACTGGTCTGCCATTCAACTAACCTCCTACTAGGGCCTTCCGGAGTTGGAAAGACGGTAGGTAACAAGGGCTAAGATTAATACCTAACAAAACGCACTCATAACGCCTTCTATAGCTCACAGCAGAAGCAATAGCCCTAGCAACCGGAATCCCTCTCTTGGCTGTTAGCGTGGCAGAGATCGGGCTTGACGCCTCAAGAGCTGAAAACAACCTAGGGAAGCTTTTCAGCCTCGCCACGAGATGGGACGCCTTGCTTCTTGTCAACGAAGCTGACGTTCTGCTTGAAACACGCAAATCCACTACCGATATCTCTCGCAATACTCTCACTTCGGTATTCCTGCGTGCACTTGAGTCTTATCGAGGCACCATCATCTTGACTACTAATCGCGTCAAAATCTCGGTTGATGAAGCAATCATTAGTCGTATCAGTCTCGCAATTTCCTACCACCATCTAACTGATAATCAAACACATGCAATCTTTAAACACTTCTTTGATCAGCTAGATCCGGAAATGATTAAAGGTCGCGGTCAGATTGATGAATTCATCGGTAGCACAGGACACCACTACGGGCTCAATGGGCGGCAAATCCAGAACGTTGTGTCCCTCGCCTTAGCATTAGCACGTCAGGAGTGCAGGCTCGGCAAAGGTGATGGACAGCTTACTGAAGGGCATATACGGATGCTCTGCAAGATGACGAGAGAATTCTGGGAACGTTTGAACGACCGTCCTCTGGCACAGAGATATAATGATGAGCTTGAAGCCTTTGGTGGATTGGTGGATATGAGCCATGACGAATCAATTGCTGAACATAGATGATGTTAGCTTGATATTTCGGTGACGGCCCTAGATTATTAAATATGCCAAACTTATAGTGATTGGTTGTTTAGTGCTAGAGTTTTTAACAGCCTTAGTTTGGTTATAGTTAGAAGGCCCTTGGGGTAGGCAGGAGGGGCGGAGGGTTGGATTGAACGCGTCTTTGCCATTAGTACTTTATTATACTATAATCAGTATACTTATAGCTTGTTAACTTTAAATTAACTCTTGGACAATCTTAAATAACTGGGTGCTCACATAACACATTCGACTGACACTGGCCCCGGCGAAGTGTTACTTACTATACCTATGATAGGTGATACCTCCAATACTCGGCTTTTAGGTGATGAAGAATGGTCAGTAGGAAGAGATGCTTCTTGGCTTGCACCACTGGTATAAAAACGAATTTAAAGAGACAGGGCCTTGGTAAGGCCATATTTTCTGGCGAAGCTTTGTTTGTTTATAAAATCAGCGGAAATAGCATCATATATATTAGTAGCTTCAGTGTTGTTATTAGGAAAGATATGTTTTAGAACCCCTTCTCTCTCCCCTAACTTAGTTTCCTAAAGGATAAATTAATACAACTCTAGTCGACCGAAGGCGAGCATTATCTTGTTAACAATGGCCACCTTGTCGCATAGAATACCAAATACACACTGCAACGTGTAGCTTCCGGAGATATTATCTCTAGTCTTGCGGCAGAAGAAAGCCTCGGATGCAAGTTTACCGCACCTAGAACTCTCTTTTTCCAGACCACGTTTTGTCCAGTGAGTTGATCTTTGGCAGAGCTGTACGACCAGGAAATTAGCATCTACGAGATCGACGGGCGCGTCAAGGCATATATCTTAAGACTCTAAAGGGGAAATAAAGGGAGATACATTATTAAACAAGCCCGAATGCACCCATACCAACTAATTGGAGATCAGAATATCTGCTTAATTTGAATTGGCTATCTGGCTCGCGACGCTGCTCGTGAATGTCCATCACGACATACCTCGCCGAGGTCTCGAAAGCCGTGCCCAAGATTTGAGCTTGTACGAATTCCACCATTATAAAAGCTTGCCAAGAACAGTGTTGGCCAGACTTTTCTGTAAATTTTCCGCGGCCGACAAATGGTTTGGAGGTTGCAGTAGAAGACATATGCTGAGTACGTATTAATATATGTTGGCTATTAGTAACTGCCCTTTTGTTTAAAAAAAAATATGAACCATTGAACAGCTTTACCATTCGACTAAACTTACCCAAAGACAAAACATTAGAGATCGTATCACAAAGAATTATGAAGATGACGCGGCAAAATGTCATCATTTCTTATCAACCAATTTAGGGCTGTGAGTTCTTGATCAAGCATAGCATAGAATTAAAGTCAAAGAGAGTCAAGTGGTGGTTGTAAAGGGAATTGTTGAGTTATTGAAAGTTTTGCTTGGAATATGGTGCTGATATTAAAGAGGGAACTTGGACATGGTGGGACAATCATGTGAAAATAAAGACATTGCATTGTATGGAGTTTATGTGGAAGGAAGAGCTGATAAGGCATAGTTCTTGTTGCAGATTGGCGGACCCAAATTTTGCGGATGGTGGAGGAAGGTCTTACTTAGATGTGGTAAAGGCGAATGGTCATGTGGAAAAATCATAAGATTGTTGCAATATGCGCGCCTGAAGAAGTCCTTTCCTCGCCCATCCACAGCGTCTCGACAAATAAACTCTTCTTCGGGGTCGAACATGCAAGTCGCCCTCCGGCCTGTATCTAGTAGCGTCTCCCTGCCTGCGGGTGCAGACTCAAGCCATGTCTCGAGCCAGCATTCAACGGAGGATGTTGCGCTTAGTCAGACCAAAAATGATACGGCGCCAGATTCGGTGAAGAATCTGGCCCATATCCTTGCAGGCATGTTAGGCCAGGGTCCGTCACTCGAGCTACCAGGTGGCGTCAGCCTTGAACTTGATTATTAACGAAATTCCTAGTCCAATGCATCACCGAATGCAACGGATCGCTGAAATTTACCGCAAAAATTGAGCAATACCGCCCCTAGCAAACTCAATAATTATACTAAATCTCAACTTGCAAATTTTAAAAGTAAACTAATCTAGCTAATACTACTGCGGATTCTGAGTTTCAAGTTCTTTAGCTTTTGGTAATCCCGTTAAACTCAATGTTAGCTTTAAGAATAAAGACTGTTTTCGTAAACATCATCAACCACAAATACCAATTATATCAGAAGCTATTTAGCTATTCAACAATCGGTAATTAACTATCTTGCAAGATTTTATTCGAATAAAAGGTGTAATTATTGAGTTTGTTAAAGAGTATTATTACTTAATTTTGTGATAAATTTCCGTAATCCGCCGCATCGGGTGATCCGTTGAACCAGGAATTACATCATAGATCACACCAGTACTGTCTGCCTCCCCATGACGATGGTTCGGTAAACACCTCTTAATGAGAATTTGATTACAACCTCTTGGACATGATAACATATATAGCGACGTGGGACTCTGACAAGCAAGATAAGTAGTCTGGCAAACTATCCCTGGCCTTTTCTCCTATCACGTGTCCATAGGCCTGCTTATTGACGCTTGACGAACATCATTATAATCCTTACGCCATTGCGCTACGAGGAATCGCTATGTCAGGAAGTACAGCGCCCGTGCTGGTTACTGGAGCCGCCGGCCAAGTCGGGGGAGTTGGGCGCCGCGTTGTAGAACTACTGCGAGCCTCAGGAGTGCCAGTCCGCGCGCTGGTCCGTCGAAACGATGAGCGGGCCATGCACCTTCGCGACATTGGAGCAGAAGTTGTGGTCGCCGACCTCACAAAATTGGAAGAGGTCTTTCCGGTTCTCCAGGGCTGTGGGCGCGTGTTCTTCAGCATGAGCGTCTCTTCCCAGTATCTCGAGGCGACCGTGGTGATGACTGCGGCGGCGCGGGCCAGTGCCAGCATCGAGCTGCTCGTCAACATGTCCCAGATGTCCGTTTCCGAGATGGACTTTACTCATGTTACCGAATCACCCCAGCATAGGCTGCAATGGCTAGGTGAACAGGTGCTCGACTGGTCAGGCGTGCCTGTAACGCACCTCCGACCTACAGTGTTTCAGGAGAATCCCATCTTCTGGGGGTTTGCCGCCAAGTCCATTGAAAAGTCAGGAACCATCCGTATGCCATTCGGGCGCAGACGCACGTCCCCAGTTGCTGCCAGCGATGTTGCAGAAGTCGCGGCTAAGATTCTCCTCGAACCCTCCAAATATGTAGGACAGATCCTGGAGATTACTGGACCGCGTTCCGTTGACATGTACGGTCTTGTCGAGGAGTATTCCACCGCGCTGGGCCGTCCCATCCAATATGTGGATGTTCCATTTGAGACTTGGACAGACGAAGCGCTCGAGAAGAGTGGACTTCCCGAGCACGTTTACCAGCACATTCTGACTATGGCGAAACTCCATGCAGCGGGCCGTTACGACCGATGTACAAACTCGATCGAAGAGATCCTTGGCCGACCGGCCGCGAGTCTTTCCGCAACGATCAGGGATGGCCGCAGCCATTTCCCTATCACCTCAACTGCCCTTTGAGCGTGGAATGAGAATATACACGCCAACTCCGCCCGCAGCGGCGCGCGGCAGCTTTGAAACGATTGATGTCGAGAGGTTTTTGCTTGAAAACCTGACATACCAGATTGAACATATCTAGTTCTCAGACGAGATCAAGGCCATCATCACAATTACGCAAAACGCGAGCACCTGTGTTGCTAACTACTGCTATATTTCTTAGGTAGTTTTAATAGGCAATTAAGCTAGGGATTTAAAATATGGAAATCTAATTAAAAACATAATTAAAAGTGTATTTTGATTTTAATTTTGTATATGTCATGTTGCGATATTGCAGATTATACCACCAAACCGCTATAGTCAACTTACAGTCAACTATTATGTTCACGGTTGTCTAAGGTTGTTGCTCTGCAACAACTACAGCCATAGGACAGTAAATCCTACGTATATATAGGAGAAGTTATAGCTGTAAATTCTACAAGCCATTCAAGTTGTTCTGAACCACTTCAGAGTGATGTTAGACTCGTCGAAGATAACCTCAAATGTAATAGATATTGCAACAAGGGGGAGGAAGGAATAGAAGATAAAGTTAGAGCCTCGCAACAGAAGTGTTGTCAAAAGCGGCCTTAGGCGGGTAACCCGAAATGGCGCCATCAAGTCCTCCAATCCGCTGGAAGACAGCTCTCCAGAATTAGTAAGATAACCCCCAAGTATGTAGCAACTTTGGCTTTATCATTCTGCATCAGAATCCTGACTTGCGAAACCAGGTAAGTTGCTGGCGACAATCTTAGCCTTTGTTTGGATTTAATGTTAAAAGATTAAAAGATTGGGATTAGCTGCTGTATACTACTGTGGTACAGGCCATAAGTATTGTAAAAACCACTAGTAGGGGCAGGGGGTACGAAACACATCCTATGCTTGACTGAACATGACAATTCAACGCTCTTTTACACTCAAGTTAGAATTTGCATGAAATTAGCAGTAAACACCCTGGTCATCATAAAATCCCTCAAAAGCAGCATAGCGATATTACCCAGTTGATGATCCATGCTGACTTTCCCTGCTAGTATCNTTTTTTAATATATGTACTTTTATAAATTTGGNTTTTATTTTTGTACGTATATTCTAGTTAATTATAATTTAAAATGCAATAAATTGTTAATTTACTAAATTTATATCTAATTGTAATATCTTTAACTGGTATTTGTGCAAAGTTATAAAATTGTTGAATAATCTTCTTATGTTTTGTAGCTATCTTATAGCTTTTTTTGTGTTGAAAATCGAGGTTTGGAAGTGTAAAAACTATAATTATTAGTAGGTGTGGGGTAAAGAAGTAAAGCCTTGAAAGTAGGGCCGATTTCACAGACCCATGGTTCTAGGCTTGTTACAGCACCCGGCTTATAAGTTCTTAGTACGCCAGATCAACTCGGCATATACTGATTTTAATATCACTCACCACTTTACTCACTCCCTCTAAGACATTAATAATACTAGGGAACGATGATCGTATCATTCTAAATAAGGCAAGGGTTTTGAAGGGGGAACCTCTGAATGCTATGATGCCATGATGCCATGATTCGTCTACACCAAAGTCGTCGTTTTCCGATTTGTGGTGGCTTGCATGTACACGTGTCAATCCATTTATTCTATCAGCTCCAGTTTCAGTATTTTGTTGTCTCTTCCTTTATCATTAACTCTATCTTTGCCAACTGTTAGAGTGGCTCACAGTTTTAGTAGCCTTTTAAATATTCTTTGTCACCCTTCACCACTTTACAACTCCGAAAGCTACGTTCTGCTTTCATCAGCCTCTTTGAGGTTTTATTTAATGTAGTTAGGGTTTGTGTTCGACCCTGAGCAAGAAGACCCATCTAAGCACGTCATCTAATACATAGAATTAATGAATTGTTTGAGGCCAAGCAAACTACAATATTGAAAGTGAATCACTAAAATGTGGCCGAGAAAATCAGCACAAAGATATTTAGGCCGATCCGAGGACAATAAACTTATCATAGTTGATCAAAGACCAAAACCAATATTTCCTGCATATATTCTGCGACTTCCTGATGAGGTACTGCACAGCATATTTGTTGGTCTGCTATCCGAAGATGAATGGATTTTGGACAGACTAAGCCGCAGGGATCTTACGGCTGTCATGTATTCGTGCAAACGATTCTATCAGACTGCACAATGCTTCCTCTACGAAAGACTCAACTTTCACTTAGTCCCACCGTCTATCCAGACGCAGCTCTTCTATCAAACTTTGAAAGCATCACCAATTTATGGGTGGCACTGCCGTCGCTTTACTATAGAACTACATAGACTTCACCTCTTAGAATGTTGTCCTCCCAGCAAGCCAATAGCAGATTTCATAATCAGCTCCCTTCCAAATGTAAATCACCTCAAAATTATCGGAATTTCGCCCCTACTTTCAGCCTACGGTTTATTTTCAAGGCTTTCAGAATGCATGCCGCATGTGCAATACCTAGAAATATATAATATTCCAAGAGTTGCCTGTAGTTGGATTTGCCAGCAGATTGGGCTTCCAGTGTTGAAGAGCGTGAAGTTCAATACGACTAGCTATTTTGAGAGGGAAAATTTATTCACAGAGGTACGTGTATGAAAGTAGGAGCTGCCCCTCAATATCTTTGGGAATCAGATGGTAAGATCCCTTGGAAGATTGTGTTAAATCAATATGTGACTTCATGCCACGGATTCAGCGACAATGGGATTGACGGCTGCTGTGTAATTTATAATTTATAAACATTCTCTTTCCTCTTCAATAGCAGAGTTAGCTTATTCTAACCTCGGCAAGCTTCTACCAGGGAAACTATCGGAGGACAGAATGGGAAAGGCGTCAATCACACACCTTATTGTCCATGACGACTTCAAAGACAACCTAGATCTTTTAATTCCTGTCCTCCAATGGCCTCGTGCTCTCGAAGCCTTCTCTTTCGACAAGGTCTGGACTACTTATGATAATCAGGTCTTCATTTTTGAAAATCTCTCTAAGATTCTTTTACCCCAGCGACAGTCTCTTCGTCGAATCGATATTGGTTGGATTCATTTGTCAGAGAATGTCAGTTCCATCTTTGACACATCCTTTTTCCCAAACTTAGAATATCTTAAAATTTATGAATCGAATATACGATGTGATCCTACAACAGCAGCTCGGGCACTATGTAGTGTTTCAGGTCGGTATACTCTAGTATTAGATTGCTTTGTTACTGAGGATGTCTGGCATTCATTTGGACCGCACAAAATGAACTGGCTGGAGGAATTTATCAGAGCCGCTGCAGAGCATTACTGGGGATTTACTACCACTCAAGATAAGAGAATTATTATGCTGAATACGGGAAGTCGATGGGATGAATCTCGATACAGCCATTTAGAAGGGTATAAAATACCACTGATTCAATATTTCAACGAGGTTGATCAAGTGGCGAAAGACGTAGGAATCGCATTTTCATATGAAATCGGGTATGACTTCTATTAAGACTTTATTCATTAGAAGACTGGTAATAATGGAACAATAATGTGGAAATCAAAAGAAAACCTATAGCATAGTAGAATCATGTTGCCATCAATAAGTGTAAGCAGTTGTTATGGCCATCAATATTGGATGTATGTAAAACTATTTATTCTCTAAACCTATCTGTAGCCACAATTTTATTGGTCTATAATAGCCTATTATTCAAGTATTGAGCTTGTACTAGCTAAAATTAGCCTTCTACCCAAACTTGTTAAGGATCCGTATAGCCTCATCTCTTTAAAATGATAATCTAGGCCAAATATCAGCTGGACGATAACTTTCGGCCTCGGTTCCCACTACTATAACTTTTTGATTATGGAGTCAATGAATACAGAAGAGATATTGTTCAATAGCTCATCTTTAGGGCTATCCGTAAACATAATTTTTATTTCGATTCAAGGTAAATTGGTGACGTTGTATCCCACCGAAGTCGTAAAACCGCCTGTTTTTGATTTTGCAGTGTGCTATTCTACCAATTCATCTTTGATCGCGGCACAATCTGGGTCGTTCGAAGGCACTCTCAAAACTAAGGAGGTGTACATACAAAGATTCTTGATCAAAGCTGAACTGCCCGCGTCAGAGTGTCCTGAAGTTAGTGAGTTGGGAATAATCTAGGCCGGTGAACCAGAAGACGAACGAGAGGGCTTCGCTGTCAATACCGTACTACTGTATAAGGATACTGCCCGGCGGTGATTATCCAATTCTTGCGGACTACCGGAGCCTGGTAATGAAGTTTAAAATAAGACCGGGACTCTATATGGTAGTTGACATTGAAAACAAGCGGTGAGATGTAGGTGGAGATGAAGCTTCTCCTGTACGCGCAGCAACTCATTTCCTGGGAAGACTAATTGCAGCATCTTCGCGTGAAGAATGTCGGAAGAATCTGCAGTACGGGTAAACATCTCCCGTTCAGGTGATTAGTTGATGAAGGCTTCGTAGAGGCGCGCGAGTGCTACTCTTGTTCTCCGTTCTTCGTCGCGGCATTATTGTCCAGCCAGTCATCTTCTTTAGTGCTTACTCGCACCACGACTTTGATAACGAACCCTTTTAAGCAGCCTACCGTGGAGATGTCTACTCACTATGTTTACAATCCATGCCACAATAAAGAAATGCTTAACAACATGAGGTGGTTGTGGAGCGGTGCTTAGATCGAGGCGCTCATACACCTTTTCTTTGGCTTACCGCATTATTCCTTAGCCTACCTACAAAGGTGGTAGAAATGTTTTGAAAAATGTGATTTAGACTAACTAAAAAGATTATTATCATGTCTTTTAAGTGGCTGCACAATCCGGCTTATGATTAGCGGCTTGCTATTTAGTCCATCTATATCTTGAAACAGCATCCACTCCCTTATGATCTCTTGATACCCGTAGCTTGTTTCTTGTACCAGGAAAGGTTTGTAAATTGAAATATTTATTCCCCCCTTAATCCTATATCTACAGTAGTGCATAACCTCTACAGACCTATGGATATCCGATTCAGCTTTTACAATCCTAAGATTCCTTGTCCGATTGTCAGACCTGTCCCATCGTGCTACAACATCTTCTACCTCTAGGGGCCCGGCAATAATTGAAACCAATAAAGCGCTTACCACTTCTAATTATTTCCTGCAACTACGCTGCTTTTCAACTAATCTGCATCATACTATTTCCGCAGCTTTGATCATACCGCTGACATAACCATTTGTACCCGGCAACTACATTAACTGGCCGAGTCATAATTCCGGGCATTTAATACGCTTTAATGATTCAAGGCTACCCCAAGACTTTGTCCGGGGCCCCTCCAGCATGCGGGGTAACATAATTCAGCAGTCTGGGGAAAATACACACCGTTTGCGCCACGAATGGACAGGACAACGTTTTTGTACTGCACCACCAATGCTGAACCGGTCAATACAATTATTTACCGGCATTGAGAGGTTAGATTCTAAATGCGACAGGAGGACATCCTGCAAGTCAGATGTCTTCCGAGATAAGTGGATCAGTTGTACGACCCCGTAGAGATTTCAATGCATAAGTTGTGTATCCCCAGATCGATCTTGACGTTCTCTTCAATATAAAATAGCATATTTCTTTCAAGATCGAATCCAATACATCTGTGATACTAGCGTCAACTATTGCCTATCTACAGTGTTTAGTTACTTCAAAATGCTAGAAGAATGGCTCCAGGGCAAACGCCTTCATTGGCTTATGAGAATCAGCTGCTCAGTGGTATGATTGATCGTCGTGTCATAGCATTGCGCAGATTGCCATATACTGACGAGCTGATACAGAGTTTCTTAATCGAAGGATACCAAGCTGGTGTCCTAGGAGGCGTACAAGGAACCAAGCCATACTTGGATGCTCTCAAGGTAAGTGTGATATCCAAAGATTTATAAAGTCAGTTCAATATATTGAATGTTGATAGAACCCAACTGGCTCAGAAATAATACCGATGATTGCATCGTCATATACTCTTGCTGCAGCGGTGATGTCGTTGATCGTTGTCGTTATTGGCATGCCCCTCGGTCGCCAAAAAAGTATTCTCATTGGAAGTATCTTGATTATTTTTGGAGGCGTCATCCAGGCTACCTCATATTCGGTCCCTCAGATTATCGTTGCTCGAGTGATTTGCGTAAGTTTCTTCCATTAACCAACATATCTTTTAGTATGCTGATATAATATATAGGGTTTTGGTATAGGGGTAGGTTTCGGTGTCGTGCACTGCAAATTGAAGACTAACTGTCATGTTGTAGCTCATAACTTGCAACGTACCAATGTACATGGTGAGCGAACATAGTTACTCCAGTAACCTAAACGTTTATTTACTTTTCTCAGTCAGAAATGAGTGTACATGCTAAAGAGCGAGGCCCGGAGGTCGCAATAAACTGTGCTGGTCTTCTTGCAGGTGTTGCTTTGTCCTACTGGGTCGACTTTGGATTTACTCAAATGAGTAACCAGATTTCATGGGTAAGCAACAACCAAGAAAACTGAAATAGGTTTACTAATTTGGACCTCCTAGAGATTTCCAATAGCCCTGCAATCTGCTTTCGCTACAATATCTGCTTTAGGAATATTTTTCTGTCCAGACACTCCTAGATGGTACTATGCAAGAGGTCGCCTTGAGGAAGGTGATCGGACGCTGGCAAGACTTCATGGAGTTTATGACCAACAGCGTCAAGAATACGACGATCACTTTGCTATGCAAGCAATGAAAAGAGAAATATTTCAGAGCATCCAGATTGAATCAGAACAGGAAAATCATCTAAGCTGGATTAGCCTCATTTGGGACAACACACCACTTCGAGTCGGTCGTCGCATTCGAATATCATTCATGATTCTCTCCATCCAACAAATGATGGGCATAGATATCTTAGTTTACTACATGACTCTCATCTTTTCCCAGGTCGGCCTGTCAACTTTTTTATCTTCACTGCTGGCAGCTATATCCTTAACGATCCAATTTGGTGGAGCATTAACTTGTGTGCCAACGATCGAGAGACTCGGCCGTCGCACTATAATGATGTGGACTGCTGTGGGTCAAACAATTTGTATGCTTGTATTTGTCACTATGAACGGACTTCCACATAAATCACTTGCGACTCAATGGACAGCAGTCAGCATAATGTTCTTCTATCTCTTCATGTATGGGTGGGGCTGGGTTGCTTGTCCTTGGTTAGTCTATCCAGAGCATCTCGGTATAACTTGATACTAATGACATAACAGGCTATACGGACCAGAAGTAAGTTCAATATCACATACATAACTGAATTATAGTAAACTCTAACTCTTACAGATTGCTCCACTTAAATATCGACATGTTGGAGCCGCTGCTGGTCTATTTGGGGAATGGCTCTTCACATTTATCACTGTTTTTGCAGGTGGAATTGGTATTACTAATGTTGGATGGAAAATTTGGATCTGGCCACTTATATTCAACGCAATTGGGGTGGCATTCGTATACTTCATGTGTCCGGAGGTAAGTACTAATCACTTTTGCGGCTGTGTAATTGCTAACTGAAAAAGACGACTGGCAAGACTCTCGAAGAGATTGACACGCTTTTTGCAAAAGAGCCAGCTCTTGTTGCCAGAATTCCTCATGAGGATGGGGATGAAAAGATTATTACAACTTCTCATCAAGAAATTGAGACGGCTCCATCTGCCTAGCGCATCTTAGTTTCTTTGTATAGACCACTTTGAAGCACACTAGGCAGAACAGAAATTAACCCAGGAAAGAATATCTTTAAATATTTGCTCGCAAGTCGGGTTTAAAAATAAAACAACCTTTGTGTTTGAATTTAATAAACTCCTTATCATTCTCTAGAATACTTGCAACCCCGTGTATTCATATCTATAGATTTGAATTTTACAATCCTAAATCCTAGCAAATTACGGTATGTCACGATATATTCTTTTGCTAAGCTGAAGCTTCTACATATACATTGTTATCCCATTTCCTGTAACTTAAGATAAAGAGAATACTTTGTTTACAATTACTATTTTTTTTTATTGTAGTCAGAAAGGCTTATATGTTTAATTAATTTTTTTATCAGATCAGAAGCAGCTCCACTATTCACTTTAAGCTCAATCATCCTTTGTGGTTCTTTGTGGGATGAGTTTGAATCTATTGTATGTTAATATAACTGTAATATAATCGCTGGTCCTTTCAACCTCAGTCGTATTTGCGTTCAAATTCATAATTTGCTCGTGCATTCTTTCTCAGTCTTGATATCGTCTTGTTTTAGCCGAATAACCGCCTAGAAAATCTTAGTCCACATCAAAATATAAATCTATCAAGTTCATATACCTCTTGTATGCAACTTGCAATTAACACTCCATCCTTTGTCCAGATCTTCTGATATGCAACTCCTCGCTCATCTCCAGCCCAATGACTTCGTAATTCTGTCAACATCCACTCATCCGCTCTGACTTTCAGTGGGTTGTGGAAGAACATGGTATGGTTGAGAGTTACCATCATGCCTATCTCCAGATCCTCATTTTCTAAACGTTCTTCTCGGTCTAATATGGGAATTTCGCCGTGGATTTTTGAATGCATCCACAGGTCATCTCCAGGTAAAATTAACTCTGTGAATGGAGGCCTAGTGAAACGCCATATATTATGAACACGAGGTATTACCCCAATTAAATAGCTGTCCGACATGTATGCTAGTGCAGCGAGGTGAATTTGGTGACTTCCGGATGCTGAAATCTTACCACGCGCCTTGACCCATTGATGCGTAAACTTCTCATGGGGGTTAGGCGATGTAATGTTAACTATTCCGATTCTCCTATTGATATATGGCCACTCTCCAGTTTCATCTCCCTGAGTCAGCCCGTCATCTATATCATCTTTTGGTATGGGAACATTAGGAGGTATTGGCTCTGCATGTTCTATAAGCTTCTTGCGATCACTTTCCAATCGGACAAAACTTATTGTCGAAGTGAATATAAGTTTTTCTTTTTGCATTGCCTTAACATTTCTAGTAGCAAAGCTCTTTCCTTCACGCAAACACTCAACATGGTATATGATAGGAATATTAGAATTCCCTGCCAGGAGAAAAAAACAATTTATGGAGTGTATTGCAAAGTTGTGGGGAACAGTTTGGTTTGCTGCAAGGAGACATTGTGCAATAGTGACACCGCCAAAAATTCCTCGGGCACCTGGAGGATGCCAAGCTGGCCGTGTGTTTGTGAACAATTTGGGGTAGACCTGATTTAACGACGTAAGCTCTAGCAGGTTCTCAATCAGGGACTTAGAAGGATCAAGAGGAGGAGGTTTGAACAATGTTTGACTATCATCCATCGGCATTAGAGAATTAGAAAACTCAAATCTTCATGTAGTTATGTGAAGTAAAGGCAGTTTCTCCAGGATTATTTTGGGCGTACACAGTAAATGATATTCCATAAAATTGTCCATTTTCGGATTCGGAATAGATGTTAAGACATTGTAGAGGTATTACTTAATCTAACATGTAAAAATTACACTAAGCATGCGTGATCGTCTCTAAGTGTTCCTAGTGGATACTATTAAGTGGTTGGTTCGAGGTGCTTCTTATTCCGAAGGTGGAGGTGATGTGCAAAGAATGCACCGGCATATTAATATTATCACCGGTTCCACTTTAACCTTCATTATACTCAACGCAGTTGAATTCGTTGTCACAGGTTAGCATATATCTCTCAATTATGATCTGGTTACTCAGAGTACTCCAATAATGGATGAAATTTGCAAACCACATGAGGAAGCCATTGCGGTCTCCTCTCTTTCGCCTATACCCAGCATCAAAAAAAGAGACAAATACACCCGAAATGCGTGGTAACGAAAGATAGAATTGAAGATATGAGTTGGATATTGCTTTTCTAACACTCTCTAGTCATGAGTGTCGCTCTCGTAAAGTTAAGGTCTCGTATCCTTTAAGAATTCACACCTTAAGACGTCAATATTGACGATAAATAGTGTACAGGTGGCACTCCTTGTCGGAGCTGTCTACAACATAGTATGACATGTTCCTATCCCAGTCGAGACAAGTCAAGAAAGACTAAGAATAACATCGGAATTAGAAAAAGGTATGTGAAGCTTAATTATCAATGTACATTATTTGGCTGTTTGGCCGTTTGGATTGATCGGTCATATTTAGATCCCCCTTCAAACGCGGGAATCCTGACGGCCAAGATGGAAGTTTTCTAAAGCGCCTAGAAGAACTTGAGCAGAGGATTGAGCGAGTTGATAAAGGGTGAGTCTATGATATGCGTAAATGATAAATCGTCAAGACCTACACATTACTATGCTGATACATTCAATTCAAAATAGATCCAATGACAGCTTGGTAATGGAATCTATGAAGCCGTCTGAATCAGTCGATATCGTGTTTTGCAATGATGTCAATGACATTAACGAGAACATAGTAAGCATGTACGAGGATCGGCCTCATGAAATGGAAATATTCGGAGTTACTACCGATAATCATGCTGCTGCGTCGCTGAGTTCCCATATATGCGCCCTAAAATATATTCTGCTGCCGAGTGACAACTTCACTACTATTTCTCCCATTCATTCTAATAGGGGTGCAAATTTTGATACAGATAAGAAAGATAAAAAGCAGTATCTCCGCAACCTACCTTCAGTACAATTGTTGCGTCACCTCTTCCGTTGCTACTTCGAGCAGTTGAGCTATTTCTTCCCTTGTGTTGATGAAGAAGAATTCATGTCGCGCTTCTCCCAGATCGAGGAAGAGCAAAATCTCCAAGATGACCACATATCAATATACATAAATCCCTCAGATAGTTCATTCATCATGCTGATGTGTGGGGTGCTCGCCGTTGCAACTTATCTAGACCCGAAAAGCCATGACGAGAAATCATCTGCTTCTCCAGGATGGCGTTTTCTATCGATGGCTGAAACTATTCTCAGACGACGAAGCTCATTTATGACAGATTTAGACTTGAATCTAGTTCGCTATCACACTGTCAAAGCTATGTATATGACCCACATAGAGAAACTGAGTGGTGCTTACAACGCTATTGCCGATGCGGTTCAACTTGCGTTCAGAATAGGGTTAAACAACCAATCACTGTGGAGATATTGCTCTGATAATGATAAATATGCTCGTCAGCTACTGTGGTGGACCATATATTATATGGATCGGCGTGTGGCACAGAAGTGCTGGAGGCCGTACTTCATTCGTGAGAATGAGGTAGGTGTAGATGAGCCTAGAATGATGGACGCAGAGAGGTATAACATATCAGATACAATGGAGAGATCAAATGATCGTAAAGTCCTACTCAGTCTTCGATACGTTCAGGCTCAAGTGAATTGGGCACGCTTGTGGGCACGTATTTGGGATACCTTCTTTGCTGTTAGAGCAAATAATGGTGGTAATAATACCGAAGAAATTGAAATAATGGACACACGAATCCTTCATATAAAGAGGCAACTAGATCAAAGCCTGTGCTGGGATACATCACAATTACAAGACTATATAAATCTAGGAGAAACCGATGGAGAGACTAGGTCCAGACTTGTCACATTCACAGTACGTATTTACCTACATATACTGGATCCAACCAGCTTTTAATAATGAGCAGCGCTTATATTAACACCAACATAGAGGATAAACCTTCTTCGACTATTAATTCGCCAGAATCCACTACATGCTTCAGCATCAGCGGCACATAGTGCCAAAATCTGCATAGATCTTGCTAGTGAGAATATAGACGCAATTGTAGCCTATATGAACACGAGACTCAACCCCATCCCATTTGGTCTTAATGCTGTAGAATGTGTGGTGGAGAGTATGTGCCATTTAGCACCTCATCTAACATCCACAAAGAGCGAAGACTTGCATTGTGTCTCCTCATTTTTCCGCGCCATCGAGTTTCTCGAACGATTATCTAGCTCTCTTGGAGCAGCACAGCGGGCATTGACAGTGTTGGATGAGATTATAAAGAATGGAAGACAAACTGTTCTTGAGTCCAAGCTATCTGCTGGGCAAAGTGTTCCATCCTTACTTGTACCATCTCAGATGACTAGTCTCGAAATGCTTGACAATAGTTTGATCAATCCTGACCAATCTGGAATAAACTTTCATGGCCTCAATTTAGAGTCACTATCCAATGTATTTCCACCTTTAAATTGGGGATTAGCTTCGGATCCTGTTATGGATGGAAATGATGGAAATTCAATAAATTTCAACTATGATCAAACTTATTAGAACAAATATGTAGAAATTGAATTAAACTTTTACTCCACCGTTATCTATTTCTTTAATAGCCCATGAGATAAAATACGCCGTAATATTTTTGACCTTTTCTACAAGCAAACTCATAGAAATTTAATACAATCAATTCATAAGTTCGGTTTTCGGAAATTTTAATTGAGTCGCAATTCCGAATCTACATTATACAGCGTCAAGTAGTGTAAAATGAAAGAAGACGGATAGCTTCCGAAGGTGTTCTGGGTCCGCTAACTCACAGCTCTTAAGAAGACAGAAAACATGATCAATATCTAGTTTATAGTATTCAACCTTTATTATTAAATATTTACCCATTTCAGGCAAGGCTTGTGGCATCGCTATGGCTCCTATATTTTCCAAATTGAAGGTCCACATGAGACCGGATCGATCCATCACACAATTCATGCAAGAAAATGTATCTAATACAGATCCCTTGAAAATAATTTGTGAGGATACTGTGTCTGGGAAAAATGCTACATACGGTAGCCTCCGAGAAGACGCATTCCGTGCTGCTCATACCCTCCGTCATCAATATGGTCTATGCGAAGGTGATACTGTATCTATTATCTCGAGAAGTTGTGTAAGTACAATATTAATATCTTGTGAACAATAATTACTAGGTAGCAACAGTTCCTAAGGAGGAGTGAAACAGAATAACTAGGAAACCTCATGATATTCTTTACTAAAAATTTAGCAGGTCGACTACATCATTGCTGCTCATTCAGTGTGGGCAGCAGGTGGCATCGTTAGGTTCGGTTCTATAAGAGCATCCTTCTAATCTGATTATTACTGATCAATTTAAAGCACCATAAACCACTCTTCTACCGCGCAGGAAATTGCTCACGCAATTCAAATTGTCAAACCAAGGTTCTTTATTGTAGATGCAACCGTTAATCACAAACTCAATGAAGCTACAAAGCTAGAGGGGACGATCTCATATGCAGATTGTAGAGTCTTCACTCTTCTTTCCAGAATTGATGGTCATTCATTGGTAGTAGAACTTCAAATATCTAAACTAAGTATTCATGGGTACAATGAAATTAACATAATTGCTAGTTCCCTAATGATTTTGTTGGAAATCCATCCAGGATAGGATATGAGACTTATGTACTGGATGGGAAAGATGCAAGAACAGTTTGTGCTGCGATTGTGCTCTCGAGTGGAACAACTGGTTCACCAAAGGCTGTCATGCTCTCCCACCATAACTTAGTTGCAATTTGCGAGCAGCTACGGTTACATAATAATGATAATTGGAGAGGTTCTATGAGGGAAATATTCTTTCCTGTATGTCCTTACCCTTTCTTAAGTTTACACCAGAACTTGATAACAATGATACATTAATCTGATCTTTAATTAGCCCTGTAGGTCGTCATATTATCCTTATACATTATTACAAGAGTTGGGCTAATTCATTCTTAGTATCTCACATTTATGGAGTATATGTCTGTGCATTAATGGGCCCTTGGCTGGGCTGCTACATCTGCTTGGTTCCTTCTTTCGATCTTGAAAACTATTGCATGGTACGAATTTGTATAATATTCTTTCAATAATCCAGAACATACTAATTCTAAAATGCGCAAAAGTTGATGCAAGAGAAGAGTGCAACACTTGCTAGACTAGTACCAACAGTTGCATTGGCACTTGCAGAGTCTAAGGTAGTAGAAAAATATAAATACTCAGATCTGGAGTATTTTTCTTGTGCAGCAGCACCATTGAAAGTAAGTAAACTAATAGAATTACTAAATCCGACAAGAGAAGTTAATAAGGACAGCCATATGTAGCTGCAAAATTAAGAGACAAGTTTCCAGGAGTCAGCATCTGTCAAAGTATGTATTGAGTTATCTCTAACTTAGTATAAAATATGCACGTTACTAACAAGCTCTAACCATATAGCATATGGCTGTACTGAACTTTCCTCTTGTGTTTCTCAAAGTGGAGTTCAAGACAAGGGTTCTCCCCTAGTAGCTACAGGAACTCTGCTTGCAAATATCGGCATTCGTTTTGTCAATGAAAAACTAGAAGATCTGCCTCCTCACCAGCCAGGCGAGATCTGCGTTAATTCACCTACTATTATGATGTAGGACTCGGCATGATTCTTTTCTATAGCTGAATGGTCACTCTAACGCAAATATCTTCATTATAGGGGTTATAAAGACAACGAGATTGCAACCCATGAAGCTATGCTAGAGCCTGGATGGTACAGGACTGGTGATATAGGATATCTTGACTCCAAGGGTTATTTAATCGTAATTGATCGCATCAAGGACATCATCAAATATAAAGGGTAAGTCCTCTTATTAGCCAGATTAGTCTCAAATCTAGGACTAAATTCAACCCAATCTGGGCTAATGGGAAACAACATGCAGCTTTCAAGTTAGCCCAACGGAAATCGAAGAAGTCATAGGATTACACCCCCTTGTTGAAGACGCTGCCGTCACATCTACATGGAACGACTCAGAAGCAACCGAGGTCCCACAAGCTTTCATTGTACCAGTTTTAGGGACTCCGATCTCTGATTACAAACAACTTGGACAAGAGATCCAAGACTTGGTTGCTCTAAAACTGGCGGGATATAAAAGATTGCGTGGTGGCGTGAAATTCGTGGATAAACTGCCGAAAAACCCGACAGGTAAAATTTTAAGAAGACAGCTACGAGATGCAGCGAGGTTGAAAGCAAAAATTTAAGATCTAGAGCCTCTTGAAGATAATTGCTTAGCTCCTCAATTTAGTTGCAGATCCATAGTTAGATCCAAATGATAAAGGAACACCCAATGCCTCCAGAAAGTTCTTTAAATGTTATTTAGCACTATGTCTTACATACAACTTTAGTTAATACATATATAGGTAACTAATACCATGAGGTGTTTGCGTTATTCATATACTGATCCTATTTATTTATCGTTGACGAGATATAATAGAGTGATAGAAACTAGCCAGGAAGATGATAAATTCAACTATAGATCAAATTAATATATGTATGCATGCCACATAAAAAGCTGATGTTGCAATATAGTAATTTTCTAGGCCTTCCAATGGATGGGCGATGATGAGGTTTTCACACCCTGGTTTTCGTTTCTTGGAATTCGGAATCTTCTCCATTCCGACGCTTATTGCACTATACAATTCTGGGTAGTATAACATTTAGCAGGAAACCCACCATAATTCCGGTGGATAAGTAAAATGAAATAAGATTAAAATTTATTATTGTAGTATATTTAATATTATATTTGAGAGTAACTTGACGTTGAATTATCAGCGTGCTCGTAAAACGCTTATCTCGATACCCTTATTCTTTAGTGCCAACAATGCCCTCATTAGATGGTCTCCGCGTCCTTGAACTCGCTGGCTTAGCACCTGGACCTTTCACTGGTCTACTTCTTGCTGACAATGGTGCCGATGTCCTACGAATCGATCGTGTTCCACGTCCACCTACTCCAAGCCCTGATACACTGGTCCGACACAAATCGTGTATTGCTGTGGACTTGAAATCAGCACCAGGAAAAACACTCTTCCTAGAACTTATACGAAATGTTGATATTTTAATCGACCCTTATAGGCCAGGAGTGCTCGAATCGTTGAATTTGTGTCCTTCCAAAGTACTTCTCAAACTGAACCCTCGACTAGTGGTGGCAAGACTCACGGGTTTCAGAAGAGATGGAAAATATGCCTCAATGGCTGGCCATGATATTAACTACCTTGCTGTATCCGGCGTTCTCTCAATGCTTGGCCCCTCCATCAAAGTTCCTCCGTTCAACCATCCGCTTCCACCAAGCCCTCCCGGAAACCTCCTTGCTGATTTTGCCGGAGGTGGCCTTATTTGCTTTGCTGGAATTCTTCTTGCACTATATGCCCGCTCAAAATTAGGCAGAGGACAAATAGTTGAGGCAAATATGGTGGACGGGGTCTCCTACCTCGGAACAGCTCCACGACAAGCCACAAAAATAGCTGGCCAGTGGGACCGACCTCGAGGCCAAAATCTTGTCGATGGTGGGTGTCCATACTACAACGTCTATGAATGTAGAGATGATGGGAAATATATGGCCGTGGCATCACTAGAGCTACGTTTTTTTAACGAGCTAATAAAGGGGTTGGAAGTGGGAGAAAAGGACTGGGAAGGGAACAGGGACTCGAGGACTACATGGCCAAAAATGAAAGCCATCTTTGAAAAGAAGTTCAAGAGTAAGACCCGCAAAGAATGGGAAAATATATTTGACGGAACAGATGCGTGTTGCACACCTGTTCTCACACATGATGAGCTCGAAAATGCTGGATATGAGCAACGTGCTGCAGTTACCCTAACTGAAACACCCTCATTATATATTCAAGATGGATGGTCGATAAAGACACTGAAAACCGATGAGGGTGGCGAGAGCAAACTACAAGCCTGGATGGGTTGGAAAAAGGGTCGTGATTATCAGATTGAAAATGGAGCTTTTGCAAGGAAGGATGTTGCAAAATTGTAATAAAAAGTAATCTACTTCAACTGATATTGGTGAAAATTCCATAGTTCAACTGATTGATATGTTCATCAGTGCCCGCTATAAGTATGCTCGCTCTTGCTTTAAGGACTGTATAACTTCCAATATTCTCCTTGTAGAACCCTGATGTGATGCATCCCAAAACGGTGGCACTACTCGAACAGCTTTTACAAGTTTCTGAAGCCCCTCCATACCTCGCTTTGCATGAATTACAGGTACATCCGCTCCTGGTTTATTGAGAGAGTGGTTAAAAACCTCAGGTGATATTACACCATTGTATCCTGTAGCTAACACAGCTGCTGTCACCAACTCCGTTGGCATGTAACCTCCTTTAGATACCTCCAGAGGATATAAACGATGACTGCGAGACCACGGTAATAGGGGCGGAATCTCGGGATCGGTTGGAGGTAAAAACGTTTTAGGATCCATCAATTCCGCATCACCAACTTGATAAAAGAAGATCTTGTGTCCAGGCACTGTTAGAGCAAGAGCTGCAAGAGACGAACATAAAACCTCTATAGACTCTTCAATTGTTGGGTATACCCTACCATGGCCAGCTGGATTGTACGGATCTGCAAATTCGACTGCGAGAACGTTAAAGGCATCAACTATCAGCCCTACATTCGGCCTATTGGCTGCTCGTACTGCTTCCCACGAGGATGACCAGGTATTTCTTGTTGCCCACGATAAACCTTCATAGCCGATTCTCAGCATCCTACCACCATCTGCTCTTGAATATGCTGCAGCTATATCACCAAGCTCTGCCAGATCTTTTGCAACAGTCTTCAAATTTGAAGTAACCCCGGAATCTGCCCGAATACTAGAACACATAAACACCAAGTCCGTATCAAATTCCCTCATGAATGGAAATCTTTTTACCACAAGGTCAAGCGTCTTTCGACGTTCTTTGGGATCTTTGATACCTTCAATCTTTCGTAGTGGTTGTGTGCATACAATTCGCATCCCTAGGGATTTGACAAGATTACCAAGCTTTCGAGCGACTCGAAGATTCTGTGGTTTAGGTTCCCATAATTGTTCCCCGTCTAGACCGTGCTCCTCCAAGTATGCTGCCCAACATTCATCAAACAAATCAACCCAACGATATCCTTCATTTGCGGCCGCTTCAAGTCGAGGAGCTAATTTATGTTCTCTCCAGTTTCCAAGAGACAGGCTTGCAATCCCAAATTCATTGTCAACAGTTCGGGGTGGCCACGAGATCGGCATCATGACGATAAAGCTGCACAATAGCCTAAATTATTCATATTCGGGTGAAGTTTAAGCTACTTTTTTTTAGCGATGTGGTTTTGGCAACCCTAGACCTTAATAATATGAACCGGCATGTATGTCATTGTTGTTCATTTTTCTATCACACGGGGATTTATTTAATATACCGGTAATGGGAAATGGGTAAGATCCGAGGTCTAGGAAGACTAGGCAAGAATCTGCTTCAAAAATGGGGGCCATACAACTGCCACAACCTACTGTAATTATACAACAGGTAATACCAGAGTGTGGTTAACTATTGTGAAGTTAATTGAATACATGTGAATTTCTTCATCGTTCTACTCATTATGTCGCTTAATCATACAATATGACTAATATCAACTGGACAACCATCTCCATTTCTCAAAGCTTTTATAACTGCCTCACAGACTTTGACTGCAGCTAAGCCGTCTTCTCCAGAGCATCTTGGTTCTTCAATTCCTGTAACCACTCTTGCTAGGTGCTCTACCTGTAGTTGAAATGGAACACCATCAACAACCTTCAAGATCTCCTTAGTCATAGGTGCATTCCATCCAACTCTTACGCCCCGTTTCTCTGTTCCTTCCTTTGTATATGTCCAGATACAGCCATCTGGTACGCTCAAAGTCCCATCGCTGCCAAATACTCGAAAAGCATCAACTCCGCCCTCGGCTTTTGGATATGAGGGGTTATCTCCTGTGGCTGAATCCCAGCCATACGGACTGGCAACGTTATCGCAGAGAACAAAGGTCCCAACAACGCCATCTGCAAACTGAAACAAAATAGCTGCACCCTCCTCTACTTCGTCACCTTCTTTAACCCCATCGTGTCCCCTGCGACTCACTGTACCTGTTGCCCAGACACGTATGACTTTAGACCCAGTCAGGAAATGTAGCACGTCAATATCGTGCACAAAATTTGTCCAAACTGGCCCACCACCTCTTGAACGGGAACGTCGCCATTCCGCAAATTCAAAATAGTCTCCAGTCTTCTTGGACATCCATTGACCTGTCACAGCAGTAATTTTTCCGAGTTTCCCTGACAAGATAAGCTGTTTTGAAGCATCTAGAGCTGGATAGTAACGTCGGTGATGGCCAACCATTAGTTTGCACTCTTTAGTTTTTGCTAAACTAATTAGTTGGGTACCAGAGTTTGAAGTTGTTGAGATAGGCTTTTCAACTAGAATGACCTTTGGGCTGGTTAGACCAAGAATACCAGTAGCAAGACTGACATGTAAGCCAGATGGGGCACAGATAATGTAGGCCTCAGGAACCCTTGAGGTTGAAGATAGGAGCTCTGGTACTGTAGGGAAATGTGGAACTGAGAGAGATTTAGCTAAATTTTGACCTGGTGAAAATGGATCAATTATGGCCAATAATTCGCATGTTGGGGATGAGAGTAAATATTTTGCATGAAGTGGTGCAATGGTTCCGCCGCCAATAAGGACGACACCAATCTTAGACTTATCATCCATAATGAGTTTATTTATTTTAATAAAGGTCTTGATCTTAATAGAACACACACTAAATAATTATGTGAAAGCTATATTTATGTATAATGCGAGTTAATATGGCATATGCTTTCAGGTCTCAGAATACTTACAATAAATGCTGCATATCCCACTTACAACAGGCCCGCCAGTTTNAAAAAAGTTGCCGGATTGTTAACAGTTATACCTGCTAAATTCCGAGCCCGGCATTCACAACTATTACTTAATTGCATATAAAACGCATTGCTAATATTTTCTTGAATCTTTACATCCTGTAAGGTATCCGCTCTTAGTCTTATCTAATATGGACACTCTTAAGCATTCCTATAACTATGGAACATCCCCTCTTTCACCGGACTCATTGTCAAAAGAACTCCGCATTTATCTATTCGGAAAGCCAATTGCCAAGTCACTCTCCCCTCTCCTACAACCCATTTTTTTCAAAGCTGCCTCAGCATCATGGACATTTCATTTAGCAGAAACCACGCGCTCCACGGAATTCTCACATAAACTAGAAGATCCAGATTATATTGGAGCTTCAATTACGATGCCAAATAAAGTAGCCTTCATGCCCTTCCTAGATGACATCACCGAAGAAGCACGAACAATCGGAGCTGTTAATACTTGCTTTGTTCGACTTGATGGCCAAGGCATTCGAAGACATATTGGAACAAACACGGACTGCATAGGAATCCGAGATACACTTCATCAAAAAGTTCCTAAAATTGTCCAAACCAAATTAAAACAGCCTGCTCTAGTTATCGGCGGTGGTGGAGCTGCAAGGAGTGCTATCTATGCATTGTGGAGGTGGTTTGAACCCTCGGAAATCTATATAGTCAACAGGTTGAAATCTGAGGTTGACGCTATTATTACTTCATTCGAAACCACAATACCTGGAATCAACCTTCAGCACGTTGCTACTGTACAAAGTGCGTATTCTCTGCCAACACCTGTTATTAGTATAGGAACAATTCCAGACTATCCCCCTAAAGGACATGGAGAGATTCTCTGCTGGCAGATTTGTGAAATATTTATGCAGGAGAGAAAAGGTGTGTTGTTGGATATGTGCTATCTACCAAGCCCGATAACAAGATTATCCAGAATGGCAGAGAAGAATGGGTGGCTAGTGATATACGGGAGTGAGGTGCTAGTTCGTATATGTGCTGCTCAACAGGTACTCTGGCTAGAAAAGGAACCCAGTATAGAAGCAGTGAATCAAGCCCAGCTTGTAGTGAAGGCTAGTTTAAGGGATGTTACTCAGTCTAAACTGTAAAATCATTTCAAAACTAGAAACAAACCATGGATACATAAGTAATTTGAGGGCTCAATTGAAACTGAAGAATACCTTACACTTTTTTAGCTTCATTATTTCAAATTTCCCATGCGTCATAATTCATCAGTTTAGCGACTCTACGATTTCTGAGGTTATTCGGAATTAAGCACATACATGTACAGTAGTTAATCTTTTGCGAAACATTCCATCTCACTTCCGAAAACCTCATGGTTTACGCCTTCTAATGTGCCAAGACCCCGGAATTATGAGTTTCAAATCTTAAACATATGCGGATCCAGGCTTCTGCACTCTGTGTTCAATCTCAGTTTAATTCCAATTTTAATCTTTCAGGTAAAAGTTTTAGAAGATAGCCTTCAAAGTGTGCAGTGCACCATGAGGTTACAATTTTTCTTCCGGAAATATACTCGGTACCTAACCAACAAGCTCATTCCAACCCTAGATTGGCTAGTCATTGTTATTAATGCCACGAAATTCTAAACCCGGCTCATAGATTTAAACAGCGGTAATGCGGGGGAAGAGGGTTTGCACTACAAAGCCGTCCTAAATCGGACGAACCATACGTAAAGCTCTAGTAAAGTATAATAAGTAGCTCCATATTTGCAGCTCTTCAAAGTAACATACTCATCATTGTATTTATCATTTATCATTTCTTTTGGTCACACAATATGGAACCGTCAGTTGTACTAGCACAGGTAAATCATCAGTCAAATCTTCTTCACCTAAATCAATTAGCTCATACTAACATACAACTATTCGCATTTTTCCATTAATAGCCCATTACTCTCAAGCTATCTGGAAAGACTATTCCCAATCGCCTTTACCGCACTCCACTTAGTGAATATGCGTCGACATATGATGAGGACAACGTTGAAAACAGTGGAAAACCTCTAGCTAGATATGCAGAATTATACCAAGGTATGTCAGACCTTATTAAAGAGAAAATGGAAGTTCTGGAAGCTAATTATAAGCAATTTAATACAGAAATCGCGGATGGAGGTGCTGGTCTGATCTGTTTTGGCAACATCCCAATACACCGAGATAATTTAGAGAACTACAATAATGCAGTGCTTGACCCCAACAATCCGTGGGATCCAGTAGCAGCTTTTGCTCCTGCAATCAAAGCCGTGAAATCAAGAGGGGCACTCTGTCTTCCACAATTACAGTTTCCAGGGAGACAGGTTCCTGAGTTCCTGAACAAGCATCCCAAGTCGTCCTCTGATATCCAACTGAAACCTTGTTTAAACAAAACCTATGGAAAACCAACTCCACTTACAAAAAGTGAAATTAAGGAACTCATCGGACGATATGTTTGGGCTTCAGACGTTCTTGAAAAGGCAGGAGCGGACGGAATTATTGTGCGTCTTTCTGTCCACATATGGTGAAATGTCCCATAATAACGGCTTTGTCCTCACAGCTTCACGCTTGTCATGGATACATCATGAATCAGTTTCTATCGCCAAGGATAAATAAACGGATGGATGAGGTTGGTGTCTTATATTCCCTAACCAATGAGCAATATTCTCACGAATAATATGTTTATAGTATGGGGGGAGTCTCGAAAACCGTGCTCGATTCATTCTTGAAGTCGTCGCCGCTATCAAATCTAAACTTCCCTCCGACAAATTTGTTATTGCTGCTAAATTTAGTTGTCAGGACTGTAAGACATTGCGACTCTAATATACTTTTTTAATTAGAGATCACCACTAACCTCTTCGGTAACCTAAATAGTCATCGAGGGCGGACAGAGCTTTGCAGAGCAGTGCGTTGTCATCAAATGGCTGGAAGAAGCTGGTGTTGATTTCTTCGACATCTCCGGTGGCACATACGAATCACCGGCGTGGAGGGGTAATATCATGACTGAACTTACTGAGCGATCATCACAGAAAATACGAGGGAGCTATTTCATTGAATGGGCTCAAGAATTGAAGAAGGTATTGGTAAGTAAAACCAAATCTCTCAGTCTTAGCACATGAGATATTATTTCTTTCTAACTACTACAGTCACGGGCGGTTATTGGAACTACTGGAGGTTGGCGTGATGCTTACCGTATGTCAGAAGCGGTTGAGAATGGGGATATTGATATGATAGGATTGGGTAGACCTTTGAGAGAAGACCCTCAGTTTGTTAACGGAGTTCTTCGAGGAGACGTCATAGAGAGCAAGTTATAAACACATAGAAAATCAGACTATTTCAAATAGAACTCTTGGATTTTTTGTAACTTTAAAGAGGCAAAATTGTAGTAGAGACGAGATTTGAGAAATTGATTTCTAAATCTTACAAAAAGCGTACATCTTTCGCTTACCCTTGCAAATGTCTCCACTTTCCTATTTGAAAATAAGGAGTAAATAAAGGGCTGGCTTGGATATCAGTGGGCAACGAGCCTGCTTGGGTTTATTGCGCTGGCCTGTGCACCTTTTCCGTGAGTTCCATCGTGAGAATGCCTGCTCCACAACTGTTATGACTGATATATGCTTGTAGATTTCTATTCTATAAATACGGTTACTTGTTGAGAGCACAAAGCCGTTTTGCTATAAAGGAATAGCTGTATTCTCTCAGATTCATGATTTAAGGATTCTATCGGTTATTGAAATGCTGTATTAAGGGTAACTAGATGTGTTGTCTTTGATCTGGAATCATCCTGGAAATCAAAATATAAATAAGGCCTAATAAATTCTAAAGACTGTATGTTGTGGGAGTGATTGAGGAAAATTACATGTCCGAAAGTATACAAATAGACGAATACATATTGTCAGAGAAATTGTAGATTAACAATTTTGTACCATAATAACTTGCATATTTTCTCTAAATTATCCTCGGACCATAAATATCTTCTTAGCACTCCCAGAACATCTTCCCACCAATGCATGGCCAATTGGTGGCATGCTATGGTTAGCCAAGATGTATAACATCCTTTTCTAGCAGTGTCCGAAGCCGGGACTGCTATTCCACCTAAACACCATTATTATCACCCGAAGGTGATAACATGTATACAAGCTTTGCTAAATATGGAGTACGTCCAGTTCACTCCTTGGATTTATCAACAAAGACACTAACAAACCCCTGGCTTCATGTTCAGATGGATAGCGTGCTCGTTTGTTTAGGTTAAAAGTGCAAACACTATCCTCTTAAATCTCATACAAGTATTCTCTGAACTTCATTATCGTATGTCAGCATACCACTTTATTAACTCCACGGTGATATTATATTTCACCAATCTACTAAAACAAATTACACTCTGTAATCGTCTAATTCAAAGGAGACACTCAATTCTATTCCTTTTACCCAAGATCTATGTTGACTCACAAATCAAATACTATAACATGACAAATCTTAACTCTAAATAACCTACAAACATAATTTCCTAATCAAGCCACGCCCCCAAAGCCCTGCCCAAAAAATTCTTGGAACATTATCGTATAATCCCCTCCAAATGTCCCTTCTTCCTCCATCATTTGTGGAGTAAAGAAGGGATCGAAACACAAAAGCGTGTCATCTCCCTGGAACGGTAACGATTCCATCTCGTTACTAGAAGAATCAAAAGTTGCGGTAGCTGTCGTCAGTATATCATCATTCTGAACATCTTGTGTTCGAAGATTATGGACATAGTCTCTAATTGTAGCTGATTGGGCACGTACAATCATCATAAGATGCTGTCCCAAGAGAGCGGCAATTCCAAAGCGATGGAGAGGGGTTGATCCCGCTTTTTCAAGTTGTAGTGCTAGTTGAGAAAGTAAAGTGAGAAGTTCTATATCTGACCCAGGTTGCCTTCCATGTGCAGATGGGAAGAGCTAGCTTATATTTCAGCTTTCAGGTCAAATATAAAGTAACTGACTGGGGTTTTGAACACACCTTGAGAGCTAGAACTGCTGCATAAGATAACATGGCCCAACTATACGGGAAGTAATTAGATATTGAATTTCTATCAGGATGACAACATTAACTTACGTAGGAGCTAGCATGCAATACAACGGCTCTCCAATGTCTTGCAGATCTCGAACAGCAACTTCACAGCATTCAACTGCAGCCTCGAAGCAATCCTTTTTGATAGCTTGAGCATCAACCTTGAATACATTTGAATCATGTAAAGCAAATGAAAGTGCCCAAAGTCGCCCATGCATATAAACATAACGTAAAAAGACGCTTGACAAGAACTCAGTAGGATCAGAAAGGTTTGCCGTCGTTGGCAACCAGGTCTGACACCAGGATGAGAGGCTCTTATTAAAGAATTTCCGTACCCAGTATGGATCAGACTGCTGTTGAAGAGCCTCCGTTCTCAAGTCTTCGTGCATGTGAGCTAACTGTCGACGGAAGAGAATGAAAGCACATGTATGCTTATCAGTGTCAATGGCTAGGTCATGTCTCCACCAGGATTCGATATGCAGAGTGAGCTCATTCTCGGGGAACGGATTCATTCGACCTCTAGCTGCGCTGCTGGCTCGCTCCCATAAGAAGATCCTTAACCATGTCCGCTCTCGATTACGAGCTAATCGCTGTCGAAATTCGGCAGGTCCCATATGGGTTCTCGGGCTGTTTGACATATTCGCTGGATATTGTTGAGGAGAACCCGTTGGTGTTGGTTCTCTTAATGTTTCGGCACCGGTTCGACCTGATAAATCTCTGCATCGTTGATCAAGGCCTAGATCTGCTGCAACTCCAAAGGCGTACATGGTATATAGCCAAGTGCGCTCTTCATACATTGATGATGCAGGAGTTGCCGAAAGCAGAGAAATGTAATATCCTTGGATGATATCGACGGACTTGTAGCCACAGGTATGCACATGCTTCGAAAGCTTTTCTCCATGTAATCGAAGTCTCTTAGCAAGAGTACTGCAATCGGGATTAAACTGGGCCGTGATGGCCAACATCCAGGTGAAAAGAAGAGCTGAACGAGTGCGAACAAAGGTTGGTGTGTGCAATTTGGGGTCTAGAATTCCATTAATGGGATGCAGTCGATGGAAGTAGATAGGGAAAAGGTCTTCAGCTTCCTCCATAGTTACGATGCCAAGTTCTACGGGGTCAACATCTGGACCGGTGTCACGTCTCCACTGTGGTTCTGGGGGTTTGAAATAATCCGAACAGCGATAGGACCGAGGTTCTGGATCGAGGAGAGCATCCAATCCTTTTTCCAGACGTTCGAAGCCTATCTTTAGGGGTAATTGTACACATCCAGGCAGAGATCGAAGGTCATGTTTCAGTCTGGACGACTCAGTAGTGATGGGACTCTCATATGGCCTAGATGGAGACTCTGAGCTCGATAAAGGAGAGGGCTGAGTAGAGCTAGCATAATGGCTCTCTCGTGCCCGAGCAGCGCCGGCTGCATCAGCTAGCAAGCCAAAGGGGTTGCTAACTGTGCTGGGCTCCGTCTCTGAAGTGAGTGTTTCTTGCATGGGCAACTGCTGAACTGCTTCTGCTGCAGCATCTGCCAGCATTCTGAATGATGAATCCTCGACTACGGTATGCTCTCCTCCCATGGCTGGTCGTTCTCCTGGCATCTGCTGCACTGTTCCTGCGGCATCTGCCAACAGTCCAAACGGATGACTGACCCTTCCAGATCCCATGTCCGAGGGTGTTTGAGGCGCCGAATCTGGTTGAAGGCAAGTTGGCAGAGTAGTTGAACACGGTGTACGGGTCGTTTGCAGAGATAGCGCTGGAGCTGGAGGAGTAAATCCGGCACCTCCTGACTCAGGAACTGCAGGTTGCTCCAAATCTTGGACAAATCCAGGATCCAGATCTCCCGGCTCCGTGTGATTAGTGCCCTGCTTGTCCGAATCCAGATTGGGAACCAGGTCGCTTTCAAAAATAAACTCGTTGGGGTTGCTCTGATCGGAGTCACTCTGCAGTAACGAAACAACGTCCATGATATTATTAGTGGCTGCCGATGGCGGAGGTTGAGATTTCTTCTGCGCCTTCTTAAGCTCCGACTCGATTTGACGCCACGCCTTCTCAATGCCTTTGTATCTACCCACAGAGCCTCGTTTTCGTCCCATGGGACGAGGTTTGGGAATTCTGCATGCCTTGCCGCTGCGAGAACAGCGTTCACAGGGCTCCAACACGTCGGCACCCGGCAGCATGGGGGATTCGCTACGAATGCATCTCATCTACGCAAATGAGCATCAAAGAGCGGGATGGTTCACACAGCAAGTTCATAATAAAAATGGCCTACCTTGAGTCTGCGACAGGCTTCGCATGCTGCGACAGTTGACGAGCGGCGAGTTGATGTTGAGGTCCATTGCTCGGGCTCGGCTGCTTCTGCACTGGCCGCCATCGTAGGCCAGGATGATTTCCTCCACGCGACATTACAGAATCAGAGATGCAAAACCAGGAGAAAAGACGGGGAAGGGGGAGAAGAGCCCAAGGCGAGACCCCATCAAGGGTTTGATGGTGCGGGGTAGTTAGTGTCTGAGCTGCTCAGCACCTAGGCAGATCCAGGGCTGGGAAAGCCCCGAAGATTGCCGTAGTAGATTAGCAACCAACGCCGCGTCAATAATCCAGGAGCAATAACAGCAATTACAGCAATGATGGATCAACTACAGATTCCCTGGTTGGCTGGTGATTATTGTGTCTGGCAGCACTGAACCACGACGCTATCTCACCTTCCAGCTACGACATCTACACAGTTACTATTATACGGTTACCCCTAAATGCAGAATTTTATCTACTTCAAGCAACAAGTATTTACAGTAACTACAGTCTCAATATACACAAAAGATCTTACAGACATAGGTGACAATAATCATTGCTTGGCATCCTCGAGCTCGAGCACTGCAACATGCTCCACATTGCTTTCCTTCGCGTCTCCCTTGTCTCTGTGTGTGATATCTCCCACTTGCCGCACAATCTTCACTGCCTCGTCATACGACANTTTTCGACCCTCCCTCGTACTTGGTTTCGAAAATTCGGTCCACCTGTTCAAGAGACAGCCCCGCAGTCTCGATGTAAAAGAGCCAGATCAGCGGCAAGAATGAAAAGTTGAATGTGCAGAAGATCAGATAGAACTTCCACCCGAGGTTGGTAATGCCAGGCGGAGTGATGAGGACCACAACGTAGACAAACGCCCATTGCACTATCATCGCTATGGCAGCGCCGGTGTTGCGCATTTTATGCGAGTTGATTTCGGAAGGATAGATGAATGGAATGTTCAGATACGAGGTTCCCTGGATACAACTTCGTTAGTTATCCTGCGTAAAAGAATGAATAAAATAAAAATAACCTCATGAAACTCATGACTACATCGTGTACTCACCTGGAAGACATAAAATATGAAGATCCAAGATACAGCGAAAGCCCCCATGGGCTTGGTCCCATAACTAAGACCTAATGCCGCCATGCCAAAGCACACACTCTGCCCAAAGGCGCCAATCATCAAGAGAATCTTGCGGCCAACTCGGTCAACAAGAAGTGTTCCAACAAAGGCCCAGACACCAAAGAGTATGAAGTCTACCACCGACAACACCAAAGCAAAACGCGCACTATAGCCAAAGGAGTTGACAAGGACAACTGGGAGATAGTAGGCAATGACATTTGTACCACCAACTTGTTGCATGAACGACGGACCGGCACCAAGCAAGATGCGTCGAAAGGTCTGCTGTCTGCCACCACTGAAGACTTCGCGAAGGCCAGGTTTTTGTTCCATCCTCTCCCATTCGACCGCATCCACGATAAGAGCCAAGCTATCATTGACTTCTTGTGAATCCTGCGGTTTGGCAAACAAGCGCGCGATAACCTGTCGGGCCTCGTCCGTTCGATCCTTTAAAACCAGCCAGCGCGGCGACTCAGGCATGAAACTGACGAGGCCAATGGTCACAAATGCAAAGAAGCACTGAAATGCTAGAGGAAAGCGCCAGATCACGTCTTTGTCCTGGTTGGCGTATGTGAAACCGAGATTGATCAAACTGGCGATGACCAGGCCGGCAATAAGCAGGATGAGCTGGAGGGATATGAGCCGTCCACGATGTTGCGGCTTCGAAGTTTCACTCTGCCATAGTGGAATAGCTGTAGTATTAATTCCCGTCCCCACGCCAGTGATGATGCGCGCGACGATGATATGAGGCAAGGAGAAGGCGCAGGATTGGAGAGCGCCGCCAATGATAATGGTGGTACACGCAAGAGCGATAGAGCGTCGTCGACCAAGCTTGTCACCCGTAAATACCGAGAGCAGGGCTCCCAGCATGCACCCCAGATCGTAGCTGGAGACAATCTGACCCTGGGTGGTCGAGTTGGGATTGTTGAAGGTCTTGAGGAAGGCTGAGATGGAAAGCAGGCCCCCGAAGACCCCCTGGTCGTAGCCAAACAGCAGGAATCCAGCACCCGAGGTCAGGGTAATGCACGCTGTCAGCGCCCTTCCCTCCAGACTGCGGAGAAACATCTTTTCAGTTAGATTTTCGAGTAAGGGGACCACTGCTGACCTAAAGCAGGGCCTGGGGTTGAGAGATGTGATCTTTATACAGCAAAGGTAGGCAGAGAGAATCTAAAAGACAGAGTTCCCAGACCGGACAGTAAAAGAATTGACCGGGGATAGAATCTTCACCACCCCCAGACCCCAGAAAGACCCACGATCTAGATTGAGAAAGTCTATCTCAAGATAGACTAGCTAAGCTGTATCCCAGATAGTTAATCAACTACTGAGCGGCAAGTCTGCCAGTGCCCCTCAAAAATCTCCCATCGAAATAGAACCATGCATTCCAATCTATTGAGTTCAAGATTAGGACCGGCCGGCTTACACATGTATTAATTCTTGTATGGCTACATCCTATACTCGAGATTCCGTATATATAATACGTCAATGCAACGGAATAGGAGGAGAGCTTTGGTAACTATAACCACATTTGACATCATGCGCCACCAAATATTATCACGCAAACCGCATATTATTGCCACAAATGAAAGCTCATGATTGTGATGGCATTATGTGTATTCACCTTGTCAAGAAGTACAAGTGATAATCCTCTATTGAAGAGAAATCCCGAGACCATTTAGATCATGCATAAAAATGATGTTCATTTCAAGGTTGAGACTAGATACACACACACACACACACACACACACAAGGGGGGTAACACATAAGACAAGAAACCTCACAACCGTGATCCAATAAGCTGGTTCTCATCATAGTGGACGTCTTTGGGATTTGCGGCGGGTAACGCTGGCCGTGACAGATTCAGCTCGGTCGCAATAGCACGAGAAGCCCAGAGTCCCGTCACGAATGCCAGCGCAAGACCGCCCGCATAGCCCAAGTTGCTGAAGCCGCCCGCATCGACACCGGCGACCAGAAGCCCTGGAATGGGCGTTTTGTCAGTAGTCAACGCGTGGCCCTTGGAGTCAATTGCAATGCCACCGTAGGTGAAAGTGATACTAGACGTACACCAGTTAGCCAAACCCGGCGCACAGTCTAATTATTAGGATTACTAGGGGAACGGCTTCCAGAGAGCAACTTACGAAGGCTGGACCTCCATAACATAGAACGGTCCTTCGCCGTCAATAAGGGGGACGGGAACCGGACCGGACCGTCCCACAGGAGCATCGAGCGATGTAGAGAGATCCCCGAGGCGTACAGCTTGGTCATATCGCTGCAGTGTCCGTTGAGCTTCAATCCCGTCAGCTCCCCATCGAATTAGGATGTCTACTAGTCCGTCCAGCGTAGGTGCACTGGCAACGTTGCATCCGTGGTCACGCGCCTTCTGGAGACGGTCGATGTCCCCAGCGTTGGGGAACAATGCTGATACACAGTGCTGGGCGCGTGTTTTCTCACTATCAAGCACATAAGAGAGTAAAATTAGAACCCCTGTTTCACTGCAGAAGATTATCTAGATCTGTAGAATGGGGTGTGAAAACCTACTTGAACAGCAGAAACCCGCGCCTCTTCTCTTGCTTAGCTAGATGCTGGTTCACGATCTCATCTCCGGTTGTCTCATCTGCGAACCTCTTACCCGCTTCATTGATCAGTATGCAATACTTGCTCTCTGTGTTTAAACGTCCATTAGTTTCAGTCGCTTGCTAAATACATGTACTTTGTTTTCCAATTGATCATGGGGGCTTACGATATTGTGCCAGTGGCAGATAATCCTTAGGATCAACATCTTCTGCTCGAAGTGGTGCAGCCAGCAGGTGCCCATAGTATGTATTCATCCCACGGCTTGTCCCGGCGCCCACGCAAGTGGCCAGAGTGAGGCCATCGCCAACAGAACCACGGTTTGAGCGTACAAATATATTATCACCTCCCTGACCTAAATATCGAGCTGTGAGGCTCGGCGAACCTTGGAATCCTCCTGTTGCCAGCACAACAATCTTAGCCTTGACTTCCAGGTACTGAGATTGACGTCCCTCTGCTGAATTACGACGTATGATGGCACCTACAACACGGGATCCAGGAACTCCAGGTCTCTCTTGCAGTAGTTTCACGACTGAGGTGTTCAGGAATACCTCTGATCCCGTCTTGCTTCCTTTGATCTTCTTCAGATGCAACTCGTGGAGAGATGGAATTTTGATGGGATACCCAATCCCTAAAAGAATCATGATCAGTAACTAGAAATCTCAACCATAATATTATCTCAGGAAAGCAGAACTTTACCAATGGTCATGATGGGAGAAAATCTATTAAATGTCGGTATTCCACTCTGCCGCATCCATTCCACAGCTGGGAGATAGTCATCCAACCAGGCGCGCTGTAACGCTGGATCACCATCTGGAATCCAGCCTCTTATGCTCTCATAACTCTTAGGAGCCCAACTGAAGAAAACGACTTCTTTAGAATTTTTCTTTTCATTTTCTAAGGCACATGCTAAAATTTGAAAGACTTACAACATGCCAGCCGAGTAATTTGAGGATCCGCCGACCTGGTACTGCTTCTCAACAACCAGCACTTTTGCCCCTGCGGCTGCTGCAAACGATGCTGTCGACATCCCCGACATTCCACCGCCACATACTAACACATCAACCGTAATAGCCTCCATTATTGACAAAGCGTCTATCTTCTTCAAAGGTGGTCTCTTACAAAAAGAAAGATTACAAGTATCACATCTATTACCTTTGCTTCCACGAAATATATCCGTAAATACAAAAAAAAATGTATCAGATAATGCAGATAGATAAACAAATTCTTGTAGCTATAAAACCTCTAGCTTCATCCCACTAACAGTGGTTCCATGTTGGGCTTATATCGGCATCCAGATTTACATCCCGGCTTAGATCCAAAAACTCCTTGAATCTTCAGAGCTGAGACTTCTGGCTAAAGTTATAACCTGTTCCGGTTCCGGAAGCATCGCAACATTACTGCCTATCACTATTACGGTGATTGCTATGTTTTCAGTCTACAATAGCTTTGAATTAAATTGAACATATTAGAATCTAGTTTACTTACGAGCGTCATATTCTCTAAACCAAAGTCCAGAAGCTTCACATCACTATTAAAGCAATTCATCCTCGTTCTTAAGATTGTAAATATTTGCAACTAACACTGCAGAACCTTCAATCTCTACACTCATGAAAGAGATAATCTGTACGTCATCATCGTCAGATTTGGCCCGCTACCGGTGTCAGGCTGTGGGTTCTTGAAGCTTGAAGGAATGGAGTGCAGAAAGTCTTCCGGAAGATAGATTTAATGGCCGGATTAAATGTGTTCTGGCCAATCAGATTTAATCAATGGTTACCTCGGTCGGTATTTGGAGCTTGGGCCTTGGGAGCTCTCAGCACGATGTTCTGAAGGAGTTGAGCTTTTCTGAATGTATGTTAAAATAATTGAAAATTGTAGTAATTTAGTTTCTGAAATTTAATATAAATGCTCTAGTTAGGGTTTTAGATGTTATCCATTGTTTGATTCTAAGTGCCACATGGCTTGGCATATATATTCACAATTTGGTACCCAAATTTAAAAGCTAATCAAACCTTTATCTTCACCAGGCACAATTGATTAATTAGCCTCTCCTTTTACATTAATAGCTAATTATTTCTGGAGTGGTAACTTGAAAATAGTTATAATATTTTATAGTAAATGTTGGCTATTTCGTAGAGATGCGGTCCCAGATTGGGAAAAAGAAGTGAAAGTGCGTTCCAGTGAGCATAATGCCTATCAAGCGACATAGTTTTTGATCTGCTGTGATCATTGTTGTCTCTGAAGTTGTTGACGATTTTAGAGCTTTACAAGGAAAGCATTATAAGGAATAAAAATGGCCTACGGCTTGCGATGTGCACAGTTGGGGGGGTTTTCTAGGAATGATGCAATATGTTCAATGAAAATGTAGCAATCATGATACGAATAGTGAATTATAGCAAAATTTTTAGTCCAAGTTCAAGTTCAGTTTTATAACCACCATCATCAAATAAAGCTCGGGTGAAGAGATGAATTCACCGATTATTTCATAGTATTTCGAGAACAAGTATCAGCATCGGACCTCCACTCTTATCGATCACGGTCATTACGTACCCTCGACTGATTCCTAAAGATGTGACAAACCCAATTCCTCGGTCTTAGAGCTTGTGAGCGCAGTTCAGCCCACACTTGGAGACAATTTCACGCCACGATGTCATGCCTCTGCTGGCCCATTCATCCGGTACCCTAAATTGATATGAAGTTAGCAAAGAAACAGAAACGGACTGTTGGCAATCTAGTAGATACTAACGAATAGCGCTTATCCCATAAATCCGTATTGAAGACTTCCATAGAAACCCATCCTGTGTATCCCATCTCAAAAATAGTCTTCGCAACCTCGAGCGCAGGGAGAGTGCCTCCATATCGAGGTGGTTCGCAGGGAAACATCCTGCAGTTTCGGGATTGGGTCATAAATGGTGGCTGGTTAATATCTTGAATAGGGTAGCCTTTCTGCTCAGGATCAGCAACACTGGCGTCGCTCAGTTGCAGATATCCAATATCGCTGGCCTTGACTGTGCGTTTCATCTCGTCCATGCTCTTTCTCAACCTATGAAGTCCATCGGTCCGAACTGGACTAATCGCATTGAACGGATCCCCAGCCTCCTTCGCCGCAATGTGAAAGGTGTCCAGGCAGTACCGAACATTTGGGAGACCAGTCAGGGTAATAATATCTCGAGTCTGTTGCCAGGTATCGATGTGTATTCCCCATGCTGTGGCTTCATATGCTACCACCAAGCCATATTTCTGGGCGAGGCGTCCGAGACGTCTTAAATTATCTGCGATTTTATTGTAATCCGAGGTGATTTTGGCTTCCGGCATAGGATAGATGCACGATGGAATCTGGTATCGTGCTGTTAGAATCTAAGTTGATTGGATGCTTCATATATATGCTTCTCGGTATACCTGAAAAATTGAAACTCGCATGAGCATACATAGCTGCATCCATAGCTCTGCCTCTTCAAGTCGCGCCTCAATTTCTAACGGATCAATGAGTCCATCATACGCCCCAAAGGGATTCAAGGCAATAATCTCCAGTGAAAGAGTTGTTGCATTAAGAAAAACATCCGTAGCCGCAGCACGCAGTCTATTTGCCCGACTTGTTTCTCGAACAAAAGATGCGGCGTGTGCTTCGAGACACTCAATCGCAACCTCTACACCATCAAAGCCATGAGCTTTTGCAGCTTGAAGCTTGCGAATTATATTATGTCCAGCTGCCGACTTCCCAAGAGAATTTGTCGCAATTGCGATTTTACAGCGAGCCATAGNTTTTTTTTCCATACAGTGTTTCTTGTCTCTGAAGAATGGTACCACAATAGGCCAGTTTTGATCGTGTTATGGAGTTGTATTCGGCCTTCAAATAAAAGAGCCGGGCATGCAACTGGAAGTGGAATTGCATTCAGCAATATCGTGCCGGGCGAATTCATAACCGGGTTAGCCAGCTTCAAAGAAGCTATCTTCCCCGCATCCAAGGTAAAATGCTCCAGTCCAGAATTTCCCTTCAGCTCTTGTAATATTTAGAGCGGAACGCAGCTTTTCACAATGCCACTTCGAGCGAAGGTCAATTTTCCAGCGAGCATGTCTTCTCAGCCCCCGGGAGTTGTTATTATTACTGGTTTGTCATTCTCTCATTAAGTGAAACTTCTGTGGCTTGGAAGGAGTTTGAATTTTAAGATTAATTTTAGCTCATAGGTGGAGCGGATGGCTTTGGAGCTGCCATTGCCGACCGATTTAGCAAGGAGGGATACAAAGTTATTATAATTGACATTAATCGAGCAAAGGGGGAGGAAAAGGCCAAAACCGATCCAAATATTTACTTCATGTCTGGTGATGTGACGCAACGTGAAACATGGGAGAAAGCTCTGTCCGTTGCGCAGACGGAATATGGAAGAATTGATGTCGTAGTCAATAATGCAGGTAATTAATCTATCGTGCCCTCTCCTCACTATGAATTGTCACTAACATTGCAAAACACTAGGCATTACCTATGACCCTTCTGTAATCTCAACTCAATTCTCGTGAACATACTGGGGCGCTAACACATATCCTAGCCGGTTCACACGAAGACTATTGATTTGTATGAAAAGGTTTTTAATTTGAATGTCAAGGTAAAAATGTCTTTACCAGTGCTTGTGCTGGCGCTTACGTCACACAAGCCCATATTTTTGAGTGCTCAAGTAATTGCTCCTGTAATGCTTGAACAAGGTAATGGGGCTTTCGTTAACATCACAAGGTATGCGTACCGAATTTTTCGAAGGATGTGATGAACTTACTAGAAATTTCTTTCAGCACCGGCTGTACTCGTCCTAGACCTGGATTTGCTTTCTATAATGCGTCGAAAGGCGCCGTGAATGTGAGAATCATGTCTCCGAATTTGTGATCTAGACTGAAAAGACAATAGATAGCCTCAAAGACAATGGCATTGGAATATGCACCAAAGATTCGATTTAATTGTATTTCTCCTGCTGTTGGAAATACATCTATGTCTGCACCACTGCTAAACTTCTCAGTTTATGAACGCATCTAACAATTATCCATAGGCTCAAAAATAGTATTGGAGATGACTCACAATCTTCAGAGCGACTACGTAAACTAGAGGAAACTTTACCTATGAGGAGAATCACACAGCCCTCAGATATTGCTAACGCTGCATGGTACCTTGCTTCTGATCAAAGCTCATTTGTAACTGGAACTACGCTGGAGGTAGATGGTGGACGGGGGGTATAGATTAAAGTCAATAGAATCATTGTAAGGTAAATTTTGGATATTTTAAATTGTCTTATAGAAATAGAGTCAATTATGAAACAAACTCATCTAATAAAGCCTCCACTAAGACTGCTTGTTACCGATGAATGACATGGCTAGGAAGCAATGCTTCATGTAAAATTAAACATGCTCTTAGTAATATGCTCCAGAACGGAGTAGAATTGCTTTGTGTTGGACAGGTTACATAGGCCGATCATAATAAGTTCCCATAGAATATATATAAATTGACTACTAAATTAACTACTGTACAGTTAGGTAAGTATGGCCTATATATACTACTACAGGCTAGTGGGAGCCGGTCTCGGATCCCACTCTAGAGCCCTGTATAGCTGAATATTAGCTATATGGCCTGTACAGTTGAATCTCCCATTCCCTGTACAGCTGAACCATCATATTCAACACTTTGTATATGTGATTAGTAAAAAGAAATTAACGACCATCAAATTGCTGAAGGTATTTAAGAAATCCTTTATAGCCTTGTTGCCATCTGTTAGCAAGAATTATAAATTATTAACAACTTTCTGTTAACTTATCAAAGTTTACTGACTTGCTATTACTGGTATTTCTATTTCAAATTATTTTTAATATAGATGTACAAGTCTTGACCGCTCCGACAGATCTATCCACCCGATTTGTTTTTATCATATTTGGAGTTAACCTTTTGTTCTTCATTTATTCTGTGTGAGAGAGCAACATAATTTATTGTCCACATGTAAACTATCCTAATAGAGTAATAATCTCTTTTTAGCATCATTGAAGACCTCGATCTCGATCGTGGGACTGGGAAATTGATCTGCCATTGTCAGAGCTGTTTCTCCAAGTGGTTAGTTGAAGTGCGATTGGACGTACTGTTGATGAGAAAGACATACTTCTAGATGTCAGTTGGAGCTATGGTAGCACTGGTGATATTCTATGAGGGGTGCCTGGCGGCCCTGATGGCAGGCCCACGGGACATATAGCCCTCCGGAGGCATTAACAACTTCAGGTCCCTTTCAGGAGTTGCCACTACAGCAGGATCAAGAGGTAGCATGGCGTCTGTCGTCGGCGTCTGAAGAGAAGGCCATTGAAAATAAAGGAGAAATAAAATTCCCAGAAAGATTGCCAACGTGATGAGTAGAGCCACCACTGTCTGGGAGGCACGGTTCCAGCCTTTGCGGGGAGAGTGACAGAGAGAAGCACTCTCTTCCCTCCAACGTGCTAGGAAGGAGGGTTAGGCGGTCACGTTCGGCAGAAATAGCAACGGGGAGGCAAGAAGCTGGCTGGCCATTAGCAACTGCTCCTTTGGTTCAAAAATTATGAATGGTTGAATAGCTTTACTATTCGACGAAACTTGCCCAAAAAGACAAATCATTTAACCATCATATCGCAAATAGCTATTCTACTATATATAGCACATAACAAAGTGCTAACTTATACAGAGAACGAGGCAAAATGTTATGATTTCGTGCTAAACAATTTAGGGCTATAAATCCTTGATCAAGCATGGAATTAAAGTCAAAGATGGTAGAGTGTGGTATTGGCAGTTGTGAAGGGAATTGTCGAGACCTTGCCTGAAAGTGGTGCTGGTATTAAAGAGGGGAACTTGGACATGGTGGAACGACCATGTGAAAAATACAGACTTTGCATTATATCGAGTTTATGTGGAAGGAAGGTTTGATAAGGAATAGTCCCAAATTTTGCGGAATGGTCATGTGGAAAAATTATGAAAGTGTTGCAGTAGAAGGGAGCAAAGCCACGATCACTTCATCGCCGACTCTCATGGTCAGTATTTTTGGGACNAAAAATTCAAAAGCGTCACCCAGACTCTCTTGTAGTTTAAGTGAAAAGACGCCCCGGTGTAAAATGAGTTGTTATTACCTAGATAAATTTATTCCTAGCGAAAGAGAGTTGTAACCTAGCGTAGATCAATTTACTTTTGCACCGAATTGCAAGAAAAATGCTTCCCTTTATCATGACTCCATTTTGGGAAGACCTTTACCATATAATCATCAATCTGAATGCTCTTCTCAGACGTCAATGCTTTCCTTCCCTCCGATCGTCCCTTCTTCGGCAAAAGACAGAAATTGTTGTCCTCCTTCTCTGCTTTCCCGACAATCGGGTGGGTATTGTATCTGCCGATCTATTTCCCCACCCGATTTTGGAGCAGTGATGATGTCCACGGTTAAAGCACCGATTATACTCATGCTCAGTATGCATGGGAATACCTCGAGAAACACAGTATTGAGATCCTTTGTGAGATGTGCTCCCATAAGAAGAGTGGGTAAAGCTACGAGGAGCACGCTTGGAAGACGTGTCGTTCGCCATTCTCCTTCTGCGAACAATCTGACAATAGAAAAGCAGTATATTGGCACAAGGAGGGTGAGTGTGTAGAGGAGGAGGTATTCGCAGGAGAGAGTAGCTATTTGGAAATTTGAGGGTATTTGGATTTGAAGACCTTTCTGCAACAAGAACATCTGTTAGCATATGTTTTGCTCACTTGTAGCTGGGAAGATTACAAGGGATTCTCGCAGCCGATCGCCGACACGAGGATCTTGAAGAAGTCGATGTAGCAAAGCAATGCTAAGGCCAGCGGATCCTGCGACGATAGATAGAAGTGTCTCCTGGCTGTTGGATTCGCGAACGTGGGATATTTGGTCTGCTGAGGTTGAATGCATGTCAGTCAAAGCTCGTACTTCATTTGGAACCATCTTCACTCACCAGGTTCGTTGTGCGTTTGGATCTCCCCTTTTTCTAGGCACATGTCAAGACTGATCGCGACCCAAGTTGCTTGGCTTGGTAGGAAGAAGGTGGGACAGTGAGCTCAGTGTCGATAAATTTCTTGAGATGGAGGTTATGAATCAAAACCAGACAGTGCGGCTGAATTGTGCGTTACACAAGCCGCACTTGACGACGTTGAGTTTTTGCAGAACTGACATTCTTCCTGCTCTGCAGCATCAACGAGCCCTTCTATAATCAGAAAATTGAGAATGAACGGAGGAACCACGACAAGTCCGCCGATACACAGCGAAGCACCAAGAAGCAATACCCTCTCACAAGACGGTGACAGCTCAGCACAGCGCCGACCCAGCCCCCAAGATCGCAACTCTGGAGCCGCTGACACCAAAGCAAGTCCGTACATACACCGCACAGTGGACAAGTGCATTTCTTGTTCTCTTATTTGCCTCGCAGGACTTGTTGATAGCGAAATGGATCTCCCTAGGGTAAGTCATTATGCAGCTTTCTTGTTATTTAGCACAGTGATTAAAGTGATTCTTGAAATACATAGATGGACCCTAGTCTGGATATCGACCATGATTCTCATTGGTCTGGAGGACCCGGACTTAACAAGACAGTACGTTATTAGAAACAGAATGGCGAAGAGTTTCATACTAAATAGAACAAAACAGGCAGTTGATGTCGAACATTCTGGTAGACCTGATCCTCTATATGGCTTTCCTGTGCCTGGCACAACCGGAGATCACAAAGTCATTTCTGATCATCCCACTAATTGTGAATATGGGGATGATTTGCACGTCCCCATCAGCCTTGAAAGGAGAAACGGAGTCAAGACCCTCACAACCCCCACGATAGGCACCGACTTGAAGTTGAGAAAGCATACCACCAGAGGCCGACCACCGAGGAGAAAACGCCCCAAATACAGTGATGCACATTCTTTTACTAGAGAGATTGATATGTCTGATATTGAGGGTTCATTCGCGATTTCTTCTCCATATAGTGAGCGACTTATAAAGGACAAGAACCAGATGGTTGGTAAGTTACCCTTAGAAGTGACTGCTCTCCAAAGCAAAAGCTAATTGAGGCTGTATAGCGCTTCGCAAACTGCAGGAGCGTAGTAAACTCGAGAAGTATTGTAGAGGTAAGGAGACCTGGGGCGAGTATAAACGGGGAGTCAAGAAAAGGGTGGAGGTCAGAAAACTCATTCAAGAACTGCTTGAGATACTTGAAAGGCTTGTGCAATGCTGGTGGTTGTTTCACCGTGTCATAGTGTTTGTTGAGAATGTTTCCCCGGTATTCTACCGTGACACTATAATGTTAAGCAGAAACGACAAATCATTTCCGTCCAATAAAGAAAACACCGGAACTCGGAAATTAATTCAAAGGCCATTGGAAAGCAACCTCGTCGTTGAAGAAGACCGTTTGCAAGTAGACCATTTGAAAGCGGGCTATTTGAAATCAGACCGTTTGAAAGCAGGCCGTTTGAAAGAAGACCATCACCTGAACTCCATCTACGGACAAAATCCCCAGGAATGCTCATCATTCCAACCAAATTGGGAGACAACCCTTAAGAAGAAATATGTATACATTTGGAGTTGCTGCGCTTGTGGCTATTCGGCCGTAAACATAAATACGTGTCCAGACACAGCCTACATAGTAGGAAAAAGTGGACTGTCGAAAACTGTTGGTTGGGTATTGAGATCTTTTGCTAGGTTTTGGGAGAATAGTCTAATCGACGGGATGGCTAGGATGAGATGTGTTTGCCAGCATGCGGAATACTACGATGTGCACGGTACCAAACAACAAAGGTCAATCTGGGTTATGGGGTTCATAGAGAAGTTACTCAGACCAAGGTCAATCAAACGTGTGCTTCAAATATAGTTCATGAGAGTGTAAAGAACTATTGTGCAGTATCTTTATCCAAAATCAGGAGCATTCGCAATTGGTGGCTACCGCAAGAGGAGATTTCAATGGGCGTTTAGGAATTAGTTGGCCGGAATAAGATAAGACGTCAGATATGATTTACTAGAAGTAAGAAATTAAGAACAAGTTGGTTAGGAAGCAAAAGGTATTGGCCATGTGTTAGTAGAACTTCAAAGTCTAGAGTGCCTTAAATAATGCACAAGACTTTATACGTTATTTTTTAAGATTTATCAATATTTTTAATAACAGGCAAGGAATTTTTTCGGGAAAATAGTAAGAAAATAAGGTAGATATGGATGAGAGCGGCTTGATAGAAGAGAAAGAGTGTAAACAAAACACTAGGAGAAGTTTAGTTGGTTCGAGAGAAGATTCAGATAATTTTAGAGATTTCAACAAAGTTAATGGATAAGGCGTGTTAGTAAGACTAAAGCAATTTCTTGAGACTTCTTTATGCATTCAATAAAGAGAGTATTTCAACAAAGAGAGTATTCATTTTGCTTGAAGCACCATGCGCTAGAACAGATTGCAAAGATCTTATGTTACTCCTAATATAATTATGACAACAATGAAGACCTGTCAAAAATTTCTTAACCGATAAATACGGTAACTCCATACTGTCATATCCTAAAGTGGCCTGTTTTTCGCGAATTCGAGCCCTGTGCACGCCTTTTTGCAGCGTGTACCATGGTAAATTAATGTAGAGGACTAAATCAACGAATTGACTACCATACGACATGTTTCTACACTTGTTTTTCGTGCTATTTGCATATGAAGTGCTTGAATCGATATGCCACCTAAAAAAGCTCGCTGTTCAGCATTTAAACCACGTGCCAAACGATGTATGAAGAAGGTTTTAAAGCCTCCAGAGCTTCTAGAGCCTCCTACACCTCGAACACGTCTGATTCTAAGGGTTATTCCTGCTCCATCACCTTGTATAACTGTCAGACCTTCAGCAATTGGTTTTAACTCTTCAGTAATTAGTTTTAACTTTTTTATAATTGTTAAACTATTAAAAAATATCTTTCTTTCTTTGCTTAATTCAATTAATATATTACTAAAACAACCTTATAATCTTAAATTTAGAATAAAGGTATTTTTCAAGGGTTTGATAGTTTTATTTAAAAGGTTTCTTGAAGATATAAATGTAAATAATCACCTGAATTTCATTGATATTATAAAGTAAGTTAGAACAAGAGTTATTAAGATTATAAAGTAAAAAAATATTTAAGAACCTCTTCAAGGTAAAGATTGATTAAAGTGTTATTTAAGCAGTATTCTTAAGCTTACTGAGTATAATATAATATTTAATATCAAGTAAGAAAAGCTTNAAAACTCTCTTAAGGAATTAACTTGTTAAAAAAGAGAATACTCTTTAAATTGAGGTTTGATATATTATTGACTTTGATTTATACAATGAACTTGTACTTGTTTCAACTATAAAGTTAGCTTTACCAGAGAAATTACTTTTAAAATGAATTTTTCAAGCTTTAACAAAGAATAAATTCAAAAACAAAGTTATAACTCTTATAACTAAACAATTATAAAGTATAACCAAGATTCAGATCAAAGAATTGAACTAAATAATTGAAGATTAATTTATATATAAAATTGTACATACATTATTTAAGTATTATCATTATAAGATAATAAGTAATAAGAGAATCAAGTATACTCTGATTTTGATAATAATAATAAAAGTATAAGTAAATAAGATTAAAAAGAATAGATTAACATTAAAAGCTTTATCTTTAAAGATAATTTGCATAATTAGAGAAAAGGAAAACTAATATCTTACTTTATAACAAAAGAAAGAAAAAGTAAAGTAATTAAGGTTTAGAAATGTTTTATTAATATTATTATATAATAGTAATATTATCTTTAACATAAGAACCTTAACCTTTTTAAATCAACTAACAAGTTAAGGTTAAACTAACTTATTTAATAAAGAATCAATTTGTTTATCAAGCTTTATTCAACTTAATTATAATAATGAAGGTTTAATTTTGTTATTTATTGAATATATATATAAATATCTTCTTTTACATTAAAAAAGTAATAAGATTGAATTAGTACTCAAAATTCTATTAGACTAAGATATCCTTCTTATTTTATTTAACTAACTTAATGATAATTAACTTAAATTATATGGTTTTTTATATAGAGTTATTATAATTGTTTAAATGTATATACTAAGATAGAAAAAGGAATATAAGAATTACTTTGATTTATTAATCTTTATAGTAATTCTTATAGATTTAAAGGTTTAATAACTTTTATTATATATAGTAAAACTAATTAGATTTTTGTATTTTCAATTATTTAATAACTTGA
>NCSJ02000287.1:0-55424 GCA_002812745.2 Scytalidium lignicola
CCCCGTCAGTGGCTGCAGCGTCGTTTCCCCCCAGAACCGAGAGGGCGGTCAGAGCCAGACGGGCCGCCGCTTTGGGCTCACGCTTCAAAACGCAGCGGAGATCTCACTCTCGCCCCCTCGTGCGAAAGAGGGAGAAAGGGAGAAAATACAATCCGTGCTCGTGTCTCGGGGTGGGCCTGTAACAAATGTTCTGTAGCAATGTAACTCTGGCTCCGACGACTGGGACGATGCAGGGCGGCGTCCGAGCAAGAGAGCAGGAGGATGTTTGGTGCATGGTCGCATTGGCAGGGCGCGAGGCACACAAGAAGAAGGGTTTGATATGCAGTTGGCTGCTACCGATGTGCATGGGCAGAGAGCAGATGGCGGATGACCGATGGTGGATGTTGGCATGCCAGGCACCAGATGCACCAGATGCACCAGTCTCAGGTATCAGATATCAGATGTCCATCATCATCTTCCCCCCGTCCAGCCTTGTGGATGGAGGATGGAGGCGATGGGGGAGGCGCAGTTGTCCAGTGAGCGTGATCCCTCGAGGCTCATTGCGAATACCTTTATTTTAACGTCATTTGCGCTGGTAGATCGATACATGTTGTCAATAGTCGAGAGTCAATAGATGGAGAGTTCGAGGCATTCTGTAACAGTAAATGTGGTTGTGAAGCAAGAGAATATTGTATTGTGTTCATGATAATAATGATACTAGAATAGTGTAGAGAAATAGTCAACATTAATGCCAGAGGTCCAGTATATATAGACTCTGAGCCGTGAAACTTATCATAGACTGGTAAGATCTGTGTGTTCATCTGGTACTTCCCATCCTTGTGTGTGTCGAGTATAATACAGCTCTTAATACTCAGGAGCGTGCAAGCCACACCAAACCCCCCTCCCCCAGCCTCCGCCCAAAAAAATTATACAGCACGTGACTTTTCGCTCTTGCGACGTCTCGTGAATACACCATCACGATCACGTCCCAGCCTATTTCGACCCAGCAGCCACCTCGAACTCCCTGGTATCCGGAAGTGTGCAATTGATTTTGTAGGTTGTCCTGGTAATGGAGTTCGTCCCAATAGTGAAGGCTCGTATTTGACAATATTTTCACCGTTCAATACCTTTGCTATTTCCTTGCCGTACGTTGGTCCTGCATAAAAGTTCGATGACATATCCCACGCCAGCTTCAAATCTGAATCCAGTACATCCACTCTACCCCTTAGTGCAGTCAAAGCCCCAAGTGAATCAAAATAGAAGCCAGTCTTATCACAGAACTCCTTCGTGACCATCAGTTCTAGCACTTGTTCATACCATAGCGCATTATCCAAATAACTCTCAACATTTTCAAAATCCTTAGGATAGAACCCTGATAGAGGTAGAGGTCTATCAGTGTTGTAGGGGTTGCAGGGGTTGAAGGGGTTGTCATATTCCAAATTCGATGCCAAGATCATATTCAACATGTTAATGAGCTGCTTGACACTGAACTTCTCAGCAATTTTTGCCAGGCGGCCGAGATCTTCCAAGCCCTGCATCCCACATTGTTTTCTCAGTACGTAATTAAACACGAATCCAATTGCTGCCGCATCTTCTCCCCACGCTTTTCTGATTCTCTTGAATTCTAGAGATTTCAACTCCAAACCCCTAAGTCTTTCCAGTTCAATCTCATTCTGCTGTTGAATAGTGATGATTGAAATATATACTTTAGAGTTTTCCTCGATGCCAGCTATCATCTTGCTGCAGATCGAGTCGATATTTTCTGCTGTAACTAGCTGAGCGTCATCCCAAGTCGACAAGCCTGACATATTTTCCATCAGATTAACACTCTGCGTTTTTGCTCGCTCTTCACCATCCGGAACCGAGCGGCTGGTAATCATCTCTCCACCACGAGCCTTTCCCTTTCCCTTTCCCTTGTCATCTGATACCGACGCATGAACCTCCAGGTCATTAAATGTTGTTCTTGCTCTTTGGATTGTAGGGGAATAACTGTGGAGACCTGTGACTTGATCAGCTTCCGCTTAAGTATCTCCATATCTGTGGCTGAACTGACCAGCAGACGATTCGCTATCGTTGTAAAAAGTCAAGTGTTGGCCTTCGCCTTGCTTCTTGTGGAATTGACCGCGTTCAGTAATAGTATGGCTCTTGTTCAGTTCTAATTCTGATGCAGAGTGTCCATCATCTTGACACAAGCCTCTGAGCGGCCGGCACTCTTTGATATTAGTCGACATCACTCCTGCAGACTTGACTTTCATCATCTAGAAGAGTGTTGATTGTGGTTTCTAAATGTTCAAAATAGTTAGCTTCAATGTGGTCAAAGATGACTGTAACATGTTGAGGAGACAAGTGTGTTGGATGAATCATCTGCATCTGCTCTGATAATAAGATGAAATATACCTCTAATGGAGAAGTGATTGACGCCGATAGATGAATGGAGTGAATCAAACAACGGAAATAAGTCTGTGATGGTGATGGTGATGTGGAGAAGTGTTGAAGATAGAAGATAGAAGATAGAAGATAGAAGATAGAAGATAGAAGAAGAAGATAGAAGATAGAAGATAGAAGATAGAAGATAGAAGATAGAAGATAGAAGATAGAAGATAGAAGATAGAAGATAGAAGATAGAAGATAGAAGATAGAAGATAGAAGATAGAAGATAGAAGATAGAAGATAGAAGATAGAAGATAGAAGATAGAAGATAGAAGATAGAAGATAGAAGATAGAAGTTGATGGTGTGGAAGAAAGAGTGTGAGAAGAGAAGTGAAGATGGAGAAATCGAAGTGTTGGCAAACAACTCACTAGTGCTTTTCAGACGCGTATTAATTGTAGAAACGCGTATGTTTGTTCTCAAAGCTCCAAGAATAAAAGCGTATCCGTTGATTGGAGACTTGTTCAACTAGACCTGTTAATTGATATTAACCTTGACTAGAGGCAGCAACTCTGAGACACGGTAGATATTTATGAATACACTAGAAACAAAGGTTCCTAGCAAAGCTTAACATAATTGACACCATTGACTAAGAATGCAGTGAATAGCTCCTATTTGGGACGATAGGTATGGTCTATTCTTTTATCTCAAGACCGTCAAAACCCCCCTTTATGATCTAGCCTCCCTATCAGGATGGCTATTTTGACATCTTAAGCAATATGTGACTCATAGAGTTGCTCCTCTCCTTTATTCATACCAAAGTCTCTATCTTAAGTAATTGACCTAGCTCGACTAGTAGATATTCAAGGATCCGTTTTCAGAAGTGCTTCAGTAAACCTTCACCTAATCTATCCAGCAGATTCGGATATCATATAACTTCGCTCCTTCATAGAAAACTATGGTATTTACAAAATGATGAGGAATCAGGTTCTAAAAGAGCTAAAATTTGTCTTTCTATTCCTTCATTCAATTCACACAATCGTTTTAATTCTTAGGATCTGAAGGTGATGTCGTTGACGGCAGATATGATGTATTTCTTAGTAAACTTTTCCTGCTAACAACAGTACAAAATAACTACTAGGTCTCTTTGATGAAGCTACGTTGTTATATCCTATGGCTATGCTAATTTACTTTTAATGTGTTCAACATGCTTGGATATATAGCGTTATCGATATGTTGCCCAGAAGTCCATGCCACAGAGGCCTTGTAAAGGACAAAGCCACACAGAAAGCTCGGAGACAAAGCACAATAAATATTGTTATCAAAGTAAAATAAATTCGTGTATCTCTGTTTGACAATAGGAATCTCCCTCCTTTAATTTCTTCTGCGGAATAGATTTGAACTTTATTTCGCGGATGGAGTTGCTTTTGTCAGGACTAGTTTCAACGCATTCGATGCTAGCACAGTTGACTTTAGAGTGCTGTGGATGTTCTTTGTACTTGAACACAACTTCGAAAGCCTACTTCGAACTCCCAGACAAAATGATTTAGTTAGAGTTAAGAGATCCCGCCTTTTCTACCTAGAAGACTTGAATATACACATGTCCCCTCATCGTATCAATATATAACTCCAAACTGTCACCGCAACAAAGTCAAGAATATACTCAATTTCAATCGTTTCTGAAGTGCATAGAAAACAAGGCTCAACGTTACATAAAGATTTACAATTAAATTAAACATTAGGGTTTGCCATCTGTCAATGGTATCCATCGTCCAGCCAACACATCCTCTAATCTTCTTAGCAGCTTCCTCACCTTCTTCTCCAAAATGATCTGTCGCATCCAACCATTCCTTCTCCTCCTGCGTCGACTCCCTTCCCAAAGATGCATTTCTATACGGGTACCGGTCATAAACATTAATAATCGGATAATGGAGATCCAATAGCATTGCCAGCCAGAATAGAAATTCTTCCATTTTCAGATCCGGCTTTTGCGGGAATCCCGCTTTGATAATCGTGGGGAAGCCATAAACATTTTTCATGAGCTCTTTCTTCGAACTTCGATATGGATCAGTCTTTCCAGCGAACTTCTCAATATCCAATCGCGTAGACTCAATTAATTCGTCTGCTAGATCATGAGTCGCAAGAGATTCGGAATACACCAAAGGCGCCAGGAACCAGAATCGAGCGACGGCCCAGAAACCGAAGGTGGCACCTACTCCTCCGGCCCATCGGTTCAAATTATATGCCTTCAATGTGTCCGGCATTGATGCGAACCTCTTTGCAAGATCCAGCGAGATAATATCAAAGTATCCACCAACCCATCTAGAGTTGACACCTTGAAACAGAAGTCGTGGAGCTTGATCTATTAATAGCTGAAGACCTAGCGCTTGCTCGGGAAATAACTTGGATTCTGGAGGAGGAAGAAAGAGCATGAAATCAGGAACGTTAGATATACCGCCAGCATATATTATGCCACTCCTTCATATTTGTTCCGTCTTCAATAAATTGACGACCCACATCGTTGAAGTCGAGAGGCTGGCTAGGCGCCGATGGCATCCGAAGCTTAACTAGCTGAGATAGCAGCTCTGGGGTTATTATTTTGGAGAGATCTACGGTCACCATATTTGCTTTGTCCTGGCTAGAGAAGAATTAGATATTTATTAGATAGATTAAGTATACGGAGACATGCTGTGCATGCATGGAATTATTAATGGAGTGGTGGGCAAGCTTACTAAGGAGACAACTTCTCTTCTAGGAAGGTGATGCCTAATCTCATTGTCTTTAATCAAGTAATTGGATCGCTTGGAGTAATTGTACTACATGGTTTTAATTGTTTAGTTGGTTTTGCTATATACTCGAAATGGTAAATGAGGTCAAGAAGAGAACCAGCTAAAGAATTTCACGGTCAAAACATTTAAATTGAAGAGAACAAAGCCAGTCCTAATAAGGCAGTATCTACAGCTCAATTCCTTAAATTACTACTTCGTATATCCAAATAATCCCAAACAATTGCACGACCTTCTCTACTAAATCTGAAAGCGACATATCACGACTAAACGGAAACCTGTGGATAAACTGAGGTTCGGCTTCCTCACTCCTGAAGAGCAGCAGGCTCGCTCCTCTCCACCTGATGATTCTCACTTCCCTTCTCTGGGTCTGAGCGGTGAAGTGCCTGAGGCAGTACATCTTGTCCTTCAACCTTCCTCGCCACTACAGCCTCGATCTCAGACTCCAACCTAGAATCACCAGGCTTAGTATTCCATGGCTTCGGCCCGCCTTTGCTAAACAAGAGCTCAATTTCTTCGATGGTCTTTCCACAGGTCTCGGGATATGTGAAGTATGCCTGAACAGCAGCAGCAAAGCAGAGAATGCCAAAGACGATGAAGATCTTCCATTTGATTGTAATGAAGGCAGGTGGAACGTAGAGTCCAAGCGCGAAATTGAAAAGCCAATTTGCCACGGCTGCAAGGGACATACCCGTGGCTCGTGTTTCAAGGGACCAGACTTCAGCTGCGTAGACCCACGCCCCAGGAGCAAGAGTCAGGGCATAAATAATGATGAGAAGGTAGCAGAAGGCGATAATTGTGTGAGCTGGAGCGCCAGTCACTTGGATGAGTACATTCTTGTTGTGAACACCATTCGTGATAACACCATCTGGGACAATGACACCGTAACTGCCCATGACGCCACCTACAACAAGTTGGCAGATGCCCATACCAATAGCTCCGTATATAAGGAGGGGACGGCGACCAGTTTTATCGATGAAAAAGAATACCACAGTAGTGAAGATGATAAACAGTGCATATTGGATACCAGATGAGATAAGGTTGACATTTCCAGTCAGCCCAGCCATTTGAAAGACGTATACAACATAGTAAGTCATAACGTTCGCTCCGCTATTCTGCTGCCACATTTGAACTGACATTCCAGCCAGGGTGCGTTTCCACATCCCATTATAGACGAATTTGCGCCATGACTTGGGCGATGAACGTTCCGCCGCAAGCACTGTCGAAATTTCTTCCCACTCTGCGATAACTAAAGGGTCATCGACGTTGCCTTTAGCCTGTATGTCTGCCAGAGTCTTGATGGCTTCGACGTCTCGGCCAACCTTAGCAAGCCATCGAGGAGAACGAGGTAAGAAGGGGAGACCAATCATCAGAATGACAGCTGGAACAAACTGGATACCCCATGCAGTTCGGAAGGAGGCATTTCCTCCGATAAAGGAACAGCCGTAGCCAACGAAGAACATGATGAAGATACCCCATTCAATAGCAAGTTGCTGAATGACAATGATGCTACCGCGCTTATCCTTTTTCGCAATCTCAGCCAGGTATACTGGCACTTGGGAAGATGTGATTCCAACGCAGACACCGTTCAGAACACGCCCTGCGATCAGCTGGCCATAGTTTCGGCAGGAGACTTGCACGGCAGTTCCGGCGAGCCACCAGAAACAGGCGATGAAGATCGAATCGCGACGTCCAATTTTATCGGAGAGAGGGCCAGCCATGAGCGATCCAACAACTGAGCCAGCTGCGAGAGCAGAACCAATGGCGCCCTGGATAACGCCATGAGGATTGTCGAAGAATTCGATGTACTGGCTGGTTCCAACGATCGCACTCATAGATGAGATATCGAACCCGAATCTTTTTTAGAGTTCCACATTAGCAAGACGGAAATTTCGGACAGGTTAGGAGGATAACCATACAGCATACCACCTACCGTTGCAATGATTGCCACGAAGTAGGTGTTGTATATCTTTGGGAGAGTGGGCATATTGACTTCTGGGCGATGGCCACCAAAACAACAGGGAAGAATGATACAAGCAGAGTGAAAAGAAAAGACAAAAGAGTGGCGCCATTCGTTACATATTTATACAATGCTTAATCTCCTGGTTCATACCTCGTCTGCAATACTACCTCGCCCAGCAGGCAAGGAAGGAGCCCACGATGGATACATATTTGCCTTTGGCAACTAAAACGCAGATCCAAAGAAAAAGATTCGTGTGAATAGAGGACGATTGGGTGGCATCCCAGCTCACCGTCGCATCGTACCAGAGAGAGAAGTGACAAGGGCGAGTAGGAACTCCACTTCTCCACTCCCCAGCGAGCTCAGCAGCTGTTGATTGCGGAGGGTTGCCTCGATTGACAGCTTGCGGGGTTGCGGAGCAGGTGCCCGCAAAAAGCCCATTCGCGCGCATATAAAACATCATTTCAAGCATAATCACCCCCCTGACAGCAATAGAGCGGGGTTCGCTGAACACAGGTGCCAGTCGAGATCAGTCGAGCGCAGTGATTCATCGATGGCTCGACGTTCACTCTAACAAACACATCATTCCTATCCAAGACCCCCTCATATTAAATGCTTACATTTTTCTCCAGGCATCTTACCTTGTTATTTATGTAAGCGGCCAAAGAGGAATTCAAGCCAGAATACCCAGTCCAAATCACTAGCTAAATCACTGCTCATGCCGCTCCTTGGAGTTGATTACGGTGATAGCCTCCCTCTCTCTGCTAAGGTTAGTCGCAGATCTAGATGCAACAATGTACTGAATATGCAGTAGTCGCTCCAATACTCTGGAATTTACTACGACATGACACGCGCTTCTGGGGAAGAGCCTACTTTCCCTGTGTTCAGGTGTCGATCTGAGAAAGATCTACGGCTTGCCCCTCGCATTGTTATGCTTTCGCCAGTCCATTTCATGTTATCGAATAATTTCTAAGGCTGATAATAAATGACCTAGAGTAGAACATGTTGGCTTGCTCAAACCACTCACCCAGCGCGGTGGCGACGGGGCTCGATATGATCGGCCACAAGTCGTAGCTTTCCACCCTTTGGAAGATTGGTGTCACTGGCGTCACTTGTTGGAGGGCGCTGCAGGAGTTTCGATGTTTAAATCGCTTTAAATCGTTGTTCCAGTCCTGGGAAAGGAATAGAGAGAAATATTCAAGGCGTTGATGTGTTGTAAGGCGTTCAAAATTGGACCATTTGTTAGGTAAAATAGCAAAGCATGATCGTCACGAGTTAAAAAGACATTTTATGTATTCCTCCAACACCTCTCTGATCTGAAGTTCCAGCTCAAAGAGGATGCATCCCTCTGACTTCAAATGAAGCGTGGTTAATATTGCGAGAAGTCATTTCATAGACAACTGTGTTAGATGAAAGGTTGGAGAGATGAGGAATGGAGAATGGAGCATGATTGGAGCGCAAATAGCTCGTCGAAGCGACCCCATTGCTAATTGGCTGCGGACCAATGGGGGACGGAACAACAAAGGACCGAGACTTCCTCCGCTTTCCCAAGTTTGGATGACTAAGCTACGGAGATGAGCCAAGTAATTCATCAGTTAACAGTTAAAGGTAAATTCTACCATACTACACGTGTATATTTAGTTAAGTAGGAAATGATACTGCTAAAAGAGTATTAATNAAAAAGATTTTATAATGATATAGTTACATAATAATCACTTGAAAGTCATTAAATAAGGGCAAAAATAATTTATTTTAAGAGAGAGAGATATATAACTATTTTGAAAAAGCGGATTATCGTTGCCGCTAAGAAAATGGGGAAATTCAGATGTGTGAGCGTTTCGATCAGGAAAGACCAGAGATTCCAGACAACAGTCTCCGTTTATTAAGCAAAATATCAGTATCTATTCCCACTTTTTGAAGCCCTTTATCCACGACTAGCTTTATTTACGACCCTACCAATAGCAGCTGCTAGTTCATTAATAGTTCTTGCATCTCTGGGAACTGTGTGACCTTTGCCATGATCGAAGAGCTCAGCGATATCTTCATCGCATATATTGTATAAAGCCATAGCTCCGTGGATGTAGGGGTCATTACAACCAACAATATGACAGGTAGGGATATCTATTACGTCCTCACATTCGTCCATAAGCCGGCACTTCACCTCTCCGCCCTTGAATTCTACGGGTGGCCAGCCTGCGAAAAATATAGCACACTAAAATGCGTGTTAGAGCCATAAATAAGGCCATAAAGATATCTATGGTGGGTAGTAGAAATTACATACTTTAATTCTCCTCGGAATACCCTCCTCTTCCCATCTGCGGCGTTCTTCTAATATCAGAGTTGCAGCTGTGGTCGCTCCCTCGGAGTAACCAAGAATTCCCTGCATTGAATTAGTTTGACTTCTTTCTATTATCAATAAGAGTGGATAATACATCAATTTCGGGATCAGCGTCTATAATTTTGAAGATGTCATTGATTGCGTTCCGGATGCTGCGCTCAGGATATGGCTCTTGACCATCTAATAAGAGACGCATAGTCTCTTCAGCACTTGANCCCTTCGGGTATATCACGGATTTTGAGTAGTATATCATTGAAACCTGAGATTCCATCGAAATCAACGAATCTATAAAGAGGAGGCACACCAAAATAGTCTTCAAAACCAGGCGGTGGTGTGGCCGGATGAGCTCCTTGAGCCCACTTGAACTGGGCGTCGCAACTCCGGTTTACCGCTTCTACGAATGGAGCTAGTTGAACCTGAAAGTTCTATAAAATCAGCTTCGTGTGTAGCAAAGAAACCACTAACTAAACATACCGTTGCACTGCCATAAGAGCCATGGAGACAGAGAAACTTCATAATGATGTCGGCATATGCAAGAGAGCATCCGTTGCATACCAATTGTCCATATATTACTAGAAGTATAAGTTTAAGCTTTAGGAAGGTTTTCAATTAGTCGCGCGAGCAGATATTGCTGAGAAGAAGAAAACTGTTTGTAAGGATGCCAATAGAGAGATTGATGAAATGTGGCCTTTCCCCCTGGATCTGTAGGAGTTTACCGGCTGTGGCTGCCGTATCTTATTATGTAGGCTACTTAGGTGATATTCTATAGAGCAGGAACATCTAATTTGCAGGTGTCAACTTGTTTCACTGTGTAGCTTAAACAAGAAATTTTTCTGCAAATCTCCTTGGAAACTCATTTGTCATACACGATATTAATTTTCCGTGATTAACTTTGCAAAAGTAATATATGTTCCTGTCGAACAACCATGCTTATCATTAACTATTAAACTGTAACCAATTCCTTCTTTCTTAGTCAAAGACAAGCAAAAATTGAGAAAGGCATTGTAAACATTATATGTATACGTAAGGATCCATTTATAGCTAGACAGGCTGACTAGTTTTGGCGGGAATTTGATGACAATATTTGTGACGAACACGATGCTTCGGAAGTAATTTGTCACGATACACCTATTAGGATTTATTATAAGGTACAATATATCGGCCAAAGTGTGAATAACATAGGATGTTTTTTTTAACCGTTTTATATCTTAATATCCAACCAACTCCGAGCAAAATACTAATTTATTACTACGCATGTGTGATTTTCGTCTTCTTTAGAATAACCGACGCTAGATTCGTTAATGTTCCACTTGTGAGTAACTCAAGTACTTGCATATGAACCTGAAGTTCCTTGGAGATCCAATTACGCAACTCAATCGCGTTAAGGGAGTCAAGACCATACGCCGACACTGAGTGAATCGGGTCCATGTCCTCCTGTGGTACCATCAGAATAGTTGAAAGCTTCTCTATTAGACCATTGGTGATGACTCGCATGGCCTCATTAGGCGATGTCGCTCGCTGAAGTGACTCCTGGATAGAGAGAGCTTCTGAAGCAGATAGAGACTGTATCTCAGACGCTTCGAGGGCGGCACTGCAAAGGTAGGAAAATTTGGCGTCACTTGCGTAGTAAGGTAATGGCTTGCCATTAGCGATGTTCAGACCAGTTATGCATTGGCTATTGCATGTCCGATTTATGGCTCCGTCGATACTCGCAGTCAAGAGAGCAAGAAGTTCTGCTTCCCCCGCCACGTTTCCAGATAGATTATGAAGGATCTCAGTTTGGCGAGCGGCGTTATCTGCCAAGTATCCAACTCCCTCGACAGCTGTTAGGTCGATCGCGGCGGCTGGAAGGCCATTGCGAATTCTGTAACGAACAAAGGCGTCCAGAAAAGTGTTTGCAGCTGCATACGCAGCTTGTCCTCTATTGCCAACAATTCCTGCCACAGAAGAGAGCACAATGAAAAAATCCAGATTGGTATTTAACAGAGAATTGTGGATATTCCAAGCCCCTGACACCTTGGATTTCACAACCGTGTCGAAGTCTTCAAACCCCATCTTTTCAAACAGCATATCCTAAATGGTATTAGCACCATGACTCGGACCTATATTGTTTTTGTTATGCTCACCCGGAGAACCATTGCCGCATGGATCACGCCGCGAATAGGCGGTAGAGTTCTTTCGCATTCTGCAATCACTTCGTTTACATTGGCTGCATTTGCAATATCGCAGGCTCTGACTTCAACTCGAGCGCCAACAGACCCGAGTTCGCGAATGAGTTGGCGTACTTTGTCGTTCGCTTCACCATTTCGAGATAGGAGAACAATATGCTTAGCTCCTTTTTGTACCATCCACTTAGTCATCGATCTCCCTAGACCACCTGTGCCACCAACGATGACATAGGTAACATCCTTAAGGAGAAGGCCACTATTAACACGAAGATGCGTTGTCTAATTAATATTAACCCTCTGCTATTAGATTTATTAACGGCGCTGGAGTCCTACCTTGACCTGCTCTCCTGGTCGAGGCACTATAACAACTTTGCCTGATGTTTTCCCGCTTTGAAGCATACGGAGAGCCGTCTCGACTTCAGATATTCCCATAACCGTGATTGGTACTATGGGATGTATCTTTTCTTGGCTTAGCAACTCCATAACACAAGTGAAAACCCTGGACATGATCCGCGGTCTCTCTGCCGCTAGAACAGTCAAGTCAACTGAACTGAATGTGGCATTGTGCTCAAAAGGTCTCATCTCCAACCGGGTATTTGAAGTAATATCACGCTTCCCAATTTCGATGAACCGACCAAAGTGGGCAATACAGTCCCATGTTTCTCGCAAAAACTCACCTGCTAAGGAGTTGATCACGACATCGACTCCCTCACCCCGTGTTGCTTCTCTGATGGCGGATCCAAATGCTGTGCTGCGGCTATAGAATACGTGATCTTCAGGGATGCCATACTTGTCCATAATTAGCTGTTTCTTCTCATGGCTACCAACCGTTGCGTAAATCTCTGCTCCGATCATTTCTGCTAGTTGAATAGCTGCCTGACCTACTCCTCCAGCAGCAGCATGGATTAGAATCTTTTCCCCGGCACAAAGGTGAGCGAGGTCCATAATAGCGTAATATGCGGTACAGTATGTGACTGGAATGGAGGCTCCAACCTCTAACGTCATGCCATCAGGGATCCTGACAGCACTGGCCGCTGGACACCGAGCGAATGTGCTATAGGCACCAAGTGTCATAGCGCACACTCTGTCCCCAGCACGTAGAGTCGTGACATTAACACCAACTTTGGAAACAGTTCCACTGCACTCAACACCAACATATGGGCTCGAAACCTGGCCCATGGCAATAACGACGTCTTTGAAGTTCATACCAGTTGCTTCAACTTGGATTTCGATCTCATCATCTCTAATGGGTTGCACCTCCTCATCTTGGAAGTACAGCGTGTCAAGAGCCCCAGTCGTTCCAATTGATAGTTTTAACCGTCGATTATTCTGCTTAAAATCTTGAAGATACAGAGTAGATGGCTGAGTCTCTCTCTGAATAAGGAGATTCATATCCTGGTCCTCTACGATTCGTGGGACAAGAAGTCGACCATTTTCTTCACTGAACTCCATATCACCGCCCATTGTCTCCCCCTTCAATAGAGACCGCCCAAAAGCCTGTGCAATTAACCTGACCTGAGATGCAATGTTGAACTCATGATCTGGATCGAGATCAAGGGTGGCTAAGCTTTTGCCCGTCTCTGATCGGACCGTCCTGAGTAAACCCAAAGCCATACTCCTTTCTGGATATTTTGCATTTTTGTAGGCGCCTAGAGTTACCCACAATAAAGCTGAAGAGTTTATGATAAGATCTTGAAGATGCTTAAAGGTCTTGGGAGTAATTGCTGACATCACCGAGTCGTCGAGCTCACAGAGACATATACATACTTTATCCGAAGCATCTGTGGCGATAAGTGAGCTGACAGAGGGAGTTTTTCCTGTGTGGAGAGAGATTAATTCAATCAGTGAAGTAATAAATGGATCTACCACATTTCTGTTTGATATTATCACAACAGGGCGGCTATCGGGAGCTGTGTTGGACAATATCCTGCCATTAGAATGCTTGTCTGTGTTGCTTTCTTGAAGATATTCATCGCTGCTATTAGGTGTAAAGAGCCCGCTTGACTCAGTTGTAGAGGTTGAAGGTGGTGACCCTAAGTCCAAATTCTCCCACTGTAATTTGAAGCATAGATCTCTGATTTGCGGAGCACTTGAAGTATCATCTTTGACAGGCGTCATTCTAAGACCACTAAACCGAACTACAGCCTCGTCTGAGTCTGGAGATCGAAGGCCATATATAGAGAAGTCAACTGAATTGGTAGAAGAGAAACCTGGACTGGTATGTGCAAACATATGGAGTTTCTCGGCCGGCCTATTTGGGATCGTTTTGCTGAATTGCAACTCCTTGATTGCGGAAGGGACATACAGACTTTTCATTCCTGAGAGACCTGCCCCAAGGATTGCGAAAGTGAACTGAAACATGAGATCTATAAAGGGAATTTGGATAGTTGATGGTGTCTCATATCCAGAGGGCATGCTTGTCGCTGTTTCAGGCACTTCGACTTGACCGACAGCAGAGTCATCGCATGCTCTGAGGCCAGAGGTGTTCTGGAATAGAGACCCATAGCTGGCACCAGCCTTGTGTAGATCAGCATAGAATGAATCTGGAGAAATAATAGTTCCACAACGCTCGTCAGCAATTTCCAGTTTAGCACCAGCATCGTCACGAAGAGAATTGTTGACTGGATTTGCTTCTTCCTGTTTCCGTACCGCAACAAGACCACTACAATGTTCGATCCAACCTCTAGAGGAATCGCAAGAAAAGATCCGGAATTCATCCCATTCATTTGAACGAGACTGTGTACCATCTGCGTAAGGTCGCAGAGTCAGAAGCGTCTCATAATCGGTATCATCTTCCATACATAGAGGCCTTGACACCTGTACTTCCCGTAGACTGAACTCGTCAAAGGCAAGGTTACGCATGGAGGCTCGCTGGATAGCTGCCTCGACAACCATGCAGATGTAACCAGCTAATGGGAAGGTGGTAAGAGACTGCATTTTGTGTTGTCTAAGCCAAGGTATGTCATTCGTCCTGAGCATATTTCTCCAGCTTGGTTCTAGGTCATTTGAAGAGTCCATCAAACTTCCAAGTATGTCATGTCTACCAAACGGCTTGTTACGGTGCTGTCGGGTCATACGGTTCTCGTTCCAGTATTTTTGGTGCGACCATGGATAGGGAGTGAGGTCACTAATGATCTTGGGCGTTGATAGTCCGTCATCATGATTAATCGCAGCAAAGTTTAAAACATGTCCTTTCATGTACAAACTTCCTGCCAACTTAAGAGCAGATGTGGTAGCGTTCTGATCCCGCGATAATGATGGTAGATACGTTATATCTAAAGAAGACTCATAGCAAATATTTGTCAGGATTTGCTTGATAGGGCCTTCCAGAGCCGAATGAGGTCCAATTTCAACCAGGATATCTGGCCTGCTTTTCGTGCAAAGCTCATGTAGAGACGTTGAAAAGAGGACAGGATTCGTAAGATTATCAACCCAATATGATGCGCCTAAAGAAGCCCCATCGGTTCTTGAACCATAGACGGAGGAGTAGAATGCTATTTTGGGGTTTGAGAATGGGGTAATGTCCTTGATAGTTTCGAGATAGTCCTCAGCAGCAAATTTCATGTGTGGTGAGTGGTAGGCTACATCAACTCGCAGCTTTCTGTTGAACATGGCTCTTGTGTCTAACTCGGCGGCAAACTCATCAATGGCTTGCGCGTCCCCGGATGCAGTGATTGAACCCGGTGAATTCTCACATGCAATCACCACTTGCGTTTTGCGAAGCAATTTCAAGATATCTTTGGCTTCTGAAGGGCTGGCACCAACTGCTAGCATAGATCCCCTAAGGTCTGGGTGCTTTTCTTTCATCTTCAAGACAGCCTGACCTCTATAATAGGCTATAGCAACGGCCTCTTCCAAAGACAAGGCGCCCGTTGCGTATGCTGCAGCAATTTCCCCGCTTGAGTGTCCAGTTACAGCCATGGGGCGGACGCCCCAGGAGTTAAGTAATGTTGTCAAAGCCAATTGAAGGGCGGTGCAGATAGGTTGACTGATGTGAGCTTTGCTTACTTGTGATGCCTCCTTGTCTTTCTGGAGCTCATCGATAATTGAGAAGTCTGCACCAAGGCATTTCAGATATTCATCAATAGTTGTCATAGTTGAGGCGAAAGTATGATGAGAGTGAAGGAGCTCACGGCCCATGGCGTACCATTGAGCGCCTTGCCCCGTGAATACAAAAGCAACTTTAGGGGATTTCGAAACTCTAGTTGGTTTAGAATTAGGGCTGTTCAGCACCATGGAAAGCTGGTTGCTGGACGAAGCTACCAGAGCAAGCCGCCATCCTAAATGAGACCGACGCTGGCAAAGCGTATAGGCTAGGTTCCGGAACAGCTGGTTTTGAAATACCTCTGGATGTTGCTCGAGAAAGATGCCTAAGTCTTTCATTGATGCTTTCGCTGACATTTCATCATTACCGGACAACACAAATAACTTCAGATTTGAACCGCTCTCTGTTCGGGATTCGGACTTCTTAAATGGTGCTTTTTCGAGCACGCAATGAGCATTTGAGCCTCCGAACCCGAAGTTATTGACACTAATAAAGCGTTTCGAAGAAGACCACGGCTTTTGGCTTGTGGGCACCTTTTCAGCACTGTCAGTGTTCCATAAAGATGAACGATATATCAAAAGAAACTGACCTTCATGTTCCACTTTGAGAGTGGGATTTTTTCATTAGCCTCCTCAAAGTTGACATTGGGAAGGATAAACCCTTTATCCAACATCAACGCAGCCTTAATAACTGAAATAATACCGCTCGCATTCTCTAGATGCCCAACGTTGGTCTTGACTGAGCCGACGTAGAGTGGCTGCCTCGGCGTCCTCCCTTTCCCGAACACATTGTAGATGGCAGCAGCTTCAATAGGATCCCCAACTTTAGTACCCGTACCATGAGCTTCCACAAAGCCAACGTCTTCTGGACTGATACCTGCTTTTACGTAGACTTCACGCATCAATTGCTCCTGGGCGTCTCTACTTGGAGTTGAAATTCCTACAATTTGTCAGAACCCTTATCCCACTCAGAAGATGCCCACTCACCAACAGTTTTCCCATCTTGGTTCACACCAGTGTTCACAATAACTGACCAGATTTTGTCATTATCATGGATAGCTTGATGGAGGGGCTTCAAGATAAGGCACCCAACACCCTCTCCACGCGCAAAACCCGACTTGGCTCGGTGGTCAAACATGTATGTCTTTCCATGTCCTGAAAGAAGGCTGTAGTGAGATAGTTAGACTTTTTATTCTTATATTTGAAAAACACATTACTAACCCTAGTGTAGAAAGCGATACCCATTCATCTGGTTGAAGGTGCAGATGGCAAGCCCCTACGATTGCCTGTTCAGATTCACCTGCCCGTATACTCCGGACAGCTTGATGTAGAGCAGACAAACTTGATGAACAAGCACTGTCCAGTGTAATGCTTGGCCCTCGCAGGTCAAAATAGTAAGATATCCGGCCAGATTGGATAGAAAGATGTGTTCCGACCTGATCAAACATCGGATTGCTGTCAAGATCTCGCACATTGCCCAAGTGATAGTCTGAAGCGCCTCCTCCAACGAACACTCCGATCTTACGGCCAGCAATTGATTCTTTCGGTATGCCAGCATTCTCGAAAGCCTCATATGTGCACTCTAGAAGTTGTCTTTGCTGAGGATCTAGGCAATACGTTAGCTTATGACAGTGAGGTTATGTTGAAACAATGAATTAGGTAAAAATGCTTTAAAAATAGATAGTAAACAAATGGTTAATTATGTAGATAATAAAAATATTGTTGTTGCAGACGCACCCATTGCAATGGCCTCCTGCTGCGTAATATTGAAAAATGGTGCGTCAAACTTGGAGAGATCATGGTTAAGAAAATAACCGCCGATGGTATTGAAGCAGCCTTTCTTTTCGGGGTTTGGGTGATAGTAGGCTTCTTTGTTGAATCTCTCTTTTGGTATCTCTGACCAACCACAGCGAGCCCTTGACATCAGCTGCCAGAAGTCTTCCAGAGTGGAAACATCACCAGGAAGGCGACATGACATGCCCACGATGGCAATTGGCATTGGCTTCTGCCATTCTTCGATTGAAATCCTCGTCATTATCGCTAAAGTGGTAGTTTGAGGGAGGACCGCGAGAACAATTGGGGTGTTCTATGCAACAAATATGAAAGGAGGAATGAGGACACCTAGTGTATTCGGTGGTGTAATGAATAGGGGATGGTGGTCAGATACGTATTGTGTACGGAGGGTTCAGCCATACTGTAGGGTCCTATGTAAGCTTTATGCTTTTATTTTGTCTTATCCCTATCCTACCTTTATACAAAGCTCGCATGTCATGCCCGAACATATCTAGACAGCGGCTATGGGTTAAGTAGCTGTAGCTGGTGTCTGGGGCTTGGTAAGAGTCACTGATAAATTTCGATCATATTATTTGATGCGTGTTTAGCATCATATTCTGAGCTTTCCTCTAGGCAGTGATCTCGATACTAGCTGGTGATCGAGTGTATGCATATGTTCCCCAGTGACGGCCCGCCTGTATCCACGGTTCAATGCATTAAGGGGTATATTCACATAAGGCGTACCTCACACCATGGTAATTAAATCAAACCCACACTTCATTTGTGTTACCAGCACGGTCATAGGTCTACCTTCTCTCAATCCTTCTCGGAGTCAGAAGTACATGCAAAATGCTCATGTAAGTCACTTAGCGAAATAACTTACGAGCCCAACCTCGTTAGTCTGTGCGCTCAGGCTTGTTTTCAGGTTTTGCAGAAATCAAGTCGACCCTTTCACTTTAAATTTATTAAATAGGCACAACATTATAAGAGTATTAAAGTTAAGAATATAGTAAAGAAAACCCTAAATTTATTCATTCGAATGTGATAAAAGGGCTTATACTGCAAAGTAAAAAGTTGAAGTTTTGCTTCAGTAGACTTTAGTGAGTAAAAGGCCCTGAGCGCACAAACCTACGAGATTGAGCTCGTTAATGTGCAAGCAGCTGTAATTTTGAGTTTTACTGTATTGAAATGCAGATCGTCGGTTAGCGTTTTATTCTGATAGATTGTATTACACTGCGCTCTGCATAGAAGTTGCACGCATGTAGATACACAAGGGTAGGTAAGCCTAGTGATAAGCTTTGTCGTGATTAAGCTTCTAGGTTTCGTTTACTGTACCATTAGCCAATCTGGCGGATGTTTAAGGATTAACCAGGCCAAAAGGGGGAAATACGCTAGTTCAATGGGCCATTGGTAATTATTCAAAAGAATAAAGAATAAAATATTATATTCTGAGAAGAGTACATATAGGCGGTTCTGGCTATCAATTAATATCCCGCAATATCTTTAAGGGCGTTTTGGAGGCGTTTTGAAGAGGTGACAAATCTCTATGACAGTACTCCTTAGGGTAGTAATAATTCGAATCTGTCTATCAATATGACTATGTCAGTTTTTATCCTAGATGTCCATCCGATCTCTGGCAGATTGACCCAGCCTTTGAAAGGGTGTTTCCCTCTATGCTTCTAGATGTAACGATGTTTTTACCTCGCCTATGAGAACCCGAAAATGTGGAAACATGATACACGTGTAAGGGACAAAATGATTGGCTACATATGGATCGTCACGCGAAGAACTGCATTCTCTATCAAAGTAGTCTCTCTTCAAAGTTCCTAGAAGATCTATATTTTTTTTCTTACTAGAAATAGGTTAGAAAGGCTGTGAGACTATTTATTCAAACAATAATGAGCTTTAAGGTTGAGTTCTTTGAAATGCTACGTGGCCATATAATCAACCATGAATTTATTTTACTTCTATAATAAAGGGAATTATTCACGCTTTAAATTATTATGTAGCATCTAGTGCCTATATTATAATGTAAAAGTATATTCCCTCAATACCAAGCTTATGATGGGACTGATCCGCAGCTAGTTTGACTTGGGTCACAAGGCTCAAATACATATCTCAAACACCCAGCTTCAGCCCAACCTCCAACACCGTGATTAGTAAGACCTTAAACACAAAATGTCAGTCTCAATAAAAGAAGAATAGTGCAAATTCATCTAAAAAGAACTTACAATTCGAGTAATCTCCTTGAAGTAGACTGATACAGGTAACATCAGCATTATCGCCACTGTCGCCTATCGGCTGCCAGACATTCTGTTGATCTACCGTAGTTGTGCAGCCTGTAATCCAGTAAATAGCGAAGTAGTATGGTGTACCATTCGTTATAGTGTGGAAGATAATTGGCTCACTATTAGGGACCATATTCTCGTTGGCGCTGTCAGCACACGAGAAGCCCACGTAGTTGGCTTGGAAGTCGGGGTCGATATCTCCGTGGCCGGGAAACATCGATTCCGGGAAGCACTTCTTGACACCAACGGCGAGAGGGGTTGCAATCGTTGTTGGAGCTGATGAAGTTGTAGTTGTAACAGGTGCAGATGTCGGTTCCCAGTCTGCGCAGCTTGTTTGCGTCACGCAAACAGTTCCTGCATTGCCAGGTCCAATGGCACAGGATGTGATTGTGTCTGTGGATACGCAAGTGCTACCGGATGGAGTAATTACAGATGAAAGGGTTGGGAGGGGAGGCGTTGACGTTGGGCCTGAGGATGGCATTGTTGGGGTCGCGGATATTGTGACAGGGGTGGAGCTAGAGGAGCTGCTAGGAGGGGAACTGCTGGGGGAGCTGCTAGGGGTACTGGTAGGTGGGATAGAAGAAGGCGAACAAGTGGCATAATCTGGTCCTGGGCTTTGTCGTTTATGGTTGGCTCGCGCGGGGCATATATCAGGATTGTTGGCTTCTTCACTTATAGTAACTCCATTCCACACAGTGCCGACATTTGCAAGTCCAAGCCGTTGAAATGATTCTCGCTGAAGATAGGCATTCATAGCCATCGCGTTGTCTATTGGATTTGGCCCTGGTCGAATCTGATCACCAATGTCACTAAGGCCTAAGAAATAAGCACACAGTCCAGCAACCGTGGCAGCCGCTGAGTTAAAGTTAGTTCAGCTTCACTGGATCCTGGAAGGCTTTCATTCTCACCTTCAGATGTACCATATCCTAGTCTAGTCGATCCTGCTTTGGTACCGTCCGGAAGGTTGAGATTGTATCGAGCATCGGCAACAGTAATGCCATAGCCAGGTGCCCAAACAAGATCTATCTCAGGGTCTGTATTTGGTAAAACGATGGCACCACTAAACATGGTGGCAATGGTACCATATGGATCTGTTCCTGCGGCAACTATGAGACTAGGGACCCGTTCATTTGCAGGCAAAGTCTTTAGGGCAAAGCTGGCTGGATAGCCCCGAATTGTATCCTGGAAAATTATTAGTAGGCACTTAAAGATGCGACTTGGTATCCTTACCAACTTGCCATTCCCAGAACCTGTCACAATAACCGTCCCGGTGTTTGCAATATTGGTCAGGCCCATTCTTACGGCGTTTATCCACTGCATTTCCAAAGTTTCAGCATAAGTCAATGCACGGATTGTAGTGTATCATCAATACGAGTATTTGTGTATATGTATCATATTCAAGGGTTCGTATGTGGGGCAAGGAATAAAGATGTCCGAGATATACGTACCACATCTGTGACGCCTGGAGCGTGAGGATCAAAATATATCGACATAAGAAGAACAGCATTAGTTACTGTATTACGCCTGATATCATCGTAAACCTTTGTCACGGCATCCTGATAGCACTCCGCCTTCACGGTAGCTGGACAGACTACTATGACAGTGTTGGTGCTTTTAGCAACACCTAGTGTATCTCCTGCCACTTTACTAAGCATAGCGGTTCCATGACCAGCAGAATTACCAACAGGGATGACACCTTGTCCATTAGGATTATTTGTAATCCCGGTGTCTTCTTCGAAATTAGAAGGATTTGTTCCAGCAAAAATCCACCGTGGCTGTTTGAACTCCCTGCCCAATGCTGGATCTGGGAATTCCTAAATACCTTAGTGCTATTCTGAACATAATGTATAATTGGACTCACCGGGTTAGCAAGATTGGCGCCAGTATCTATGATGTAAACAGTAGAGCCTGTTCCTCCAGTTTTGTCATAAACATAATTACCTGACTGCATTGCGAGCTGTAAGTTAGGTCCGAGCGAGATATGCACTAGCTCATCCAAAGCACCTGGTTGCCGAACTAATCCCTGATTTCGCTTTTGCAACATGCTGTATATCATGGTATTGGTATCTGTGAGATTTTGAAGGTCCCGTCTCCGGTTCGGGTAGCTCTCGTTCTCAGAATCTGCGAGCGTTGATGCGTCGTCCGAAGGGTCGTAGCAGTTTGAAGTGCAGACTGGATACACCGCACCAACCTATGATACATTAATATTATCCAAAATGCAAAAATGAGTTGATTTTTCAGGGCTGCCTTACTTGAGAGTTTCCTTGCAGGGTAGTGTATTGTGCTTGTGTTAAAGGTACCTCCCAATAATTGAAACCGAGATTCTCACTCTGCGCTGTCAGGATCAAGCTCGAATCTATCCCAAAGTCATTTGATAAAGTATTCGATATGGAGTCAACTACATCTTGACTAGCTGGATAAATAATATATTGAGCAGTCGAACCAGGACACGCGGTAGCTGCAGGAGAACACGCAGTCGACGTGGCACATGCTTGTTTCTTAACTTTCCTTCCAAGCATCGATGGGCATGAGGTTACCGTGCTACAGGCACTACTGACAGTGCATGAAGCGGTAGTAAATGTCGTAGTGGTGAAGTCCGAGGCTGAGCATGCGGTAACAGTGCTACATACTGATGATGTTGCAGTGGTTGTAGTGCTACCTGCAGTATTTACACCGTAGCTGACAAAATCTGTACAGTCTGTAGCAGTCACTGTAGAGCAAGATGACGACGAAGCCGATGTTGAGGTGCTTGTCTGCCTATCCGATTCTGGTTCCGATGAATATGTAGGATTGCCGTCGTATCCAATGCTACAGATCGTGTCAGCCTCATTCAACAGATAGTAATATTATAAACTCACGTAATAGAAGGGAAGTCTGATGAAAATCCTGGCGGTCTAATTCCGGGTGGTGGAGGCGGGTAGATACCGGGCACTAGATCAAATTTAGCAGATGATCACATACGTTGGGAAACAGAATAAACATACGAGTGAAACCAAAGAGATCAAATCCACTAGAGCCGGGAGGACAAAACTTTACTCCTATTAGCTATTATCACGCATGTAAAACTACTTGGCTTACCCAACAGCCACAAATCAAGCAAGGGAGGTGTGGAACCCATGCTAGGAATGGAGCGCCTGAGCCTTGTGAGCCACTACTGGTCGTTGTAACCTAAATTAAAATGAGCTTTCACATAATAGAAGAGTGGTAAATCAGGGGTTTCTTACATATATATGTGTTCCAGTCGTGGCTGTGCCCGTTGTGACCGGTCCAGTTGTTTCTGCGCTGACAGATATATCAGGCGGCCAGGTTGAGAATACTGGAAGTGGTCCTGTCGAAGTTGGTGGGTTTTCGGTAGATAAACTTGCCGCTGGTGTAGCAGAGACATCGCCCAGAGTGACACCATCCGTTGTCAAAGTAGATCCAGGTGAAGGGAAAGGAACTGTATCAGTCCCGATAACTATACCGCTCGGACCAATAATAATTGCTGATCCATCGGGTTCAGTGATGGTCTGAGAACCGGTTCCAATTGTATAAGTGGTCCCATCCAGGACAATTTCGGATGTTGGGGAAGATGCTGGAGCAGAGGATGGAGCACCATTTCCTCCGGGCTCTAATGTAAATGTCAAGCCATCTGAAGTGATGGTGGTAGGAGCAGTGATCCTAGGGAAAGTTATGGTATCAGATCCGATAACAATTCCACTCGGCCCGAGTGTGATTGTTTCCCCATTTGGCTCCGTCAAGACCTCGGAAGAAGTAGGGAAATTTATTGTTGATCCACCTATGACGATTCCTCCAGGGCCCGAACTTTGTGGAGCGCTTTGTGGTGCACTTTGTGGAGAAGATAGCGGTAATGTTTCAGTCGTCCCAGAAATCGTAGTAAGTGACCCGTCAGGTTCGGTGGAGACAGACGGAGGAATTGTCGTGACGATGCTACTTTGAGAGGATCCTGGAAGAAGAGTTTCAGTAGTTCCAGGAATAGTTGTCAATGAGCCATCTGGTTCCGTTGAAACTGATGGAGGAATAGTTGTTACACTAGGGCTAGTCCCAGAAGACTGCGGTTGAAGCGTTTCTGTGGTGCCAGGAATTGTTGTTAATGAGCCGTCTGGTTCAGTAGACACTGATGGGGGGATAACGGAAATAATAGGCCCAGTTCCAGAGGATTGTGTTTGTGATCCAAGAGTTTCAGTAGTACCTGGAATTGTAGTTAATGATCCATCTGGCTCTGTAGACACTGATGGAGGTATAACTGTAACACTAGGGCCAGATCCAGAAGGGCCTGGTGGAAGTGTCTCGGTCGTTCCAGGAATTGTCGTGATTGATCCATCCGGCTCAGTGGAAACCGATGGAGATATAACGATTACAGATCCACTTTGCGAAGCAGAACTTATGGGAAAGGTTTCTGTCGATCCTGGAATTGTAGATTGGGAACCATTTGGAAGCGTCACAGTGCTTGGCAAAATAGTTGATATTGACTCGCTGCCTGTGAAAGACTGCGAAGAACGTGAGGAAAAGCTCAGTATTGAGGCCGTAGAGCTGCTCGTAGACCTCGATGATCGAGTTGTTGATGTTATGAATGTGGTAGTGGTAGAACTACTCGATGATGGCGGCCCTACTGATATCGACGTTGAGGTCGAAGAAGGAGAAGAAACATGGGAAGAGACGTGGGAAGGAGACGGTGTGGAACTTGGAGTGCTAGTTCCTGTTCCTGTGCCAGATCCTGGAGATTTAGGACACGGGGAAATATATGGTCCACAAGCATACTGACCCGATATTTTTGGTGCGCAAATGGGGCAGAGAAAATTCTCAGCGCAGATATACAAAGCAGGATCATAGCACTGCGGAAATGGGGCGTCAACACCGTGCCACGGCGCTTCAAGACGAGTCGGATCTTGGACCATACACAACAATGTGCCTCGTCCACAGCTCCCACCACCTGTCGAGCCAGGTTGTGAAGGAACCGTACTTGAAGGAGATCCGGAATTCTCAGTTGATGACGGAGGAGCGGTTGCAGTTTCATACGGACCGCATGCATACTGCCCTGGAATTTTAGGTGTTCCAATTGGACAGAGAAAGTTATCAGAGCAGACATAGGCATTTGGGTCGTAGCATTGTGGAAATGGAGCGGATACTCGATGCCAAGGAGCTTCTTTTCTAGTAGGGTCTTCAACATCACAGACTAGAAGTCCTGATCCGCAATCTGAAGACTGTCTAGAATTAAGAAGCTTGGAAAACCGGCTCCATATTGATGAAGGAGATGGTTTTGTCAGAGATGCGTAAACGATCTCTGTCTTAACCTCAGTTACAGAGGATACATCTCTCTTCTCTAGACACAAGTTAACAAACAGTTGTAAGAGGCTTAAAAGGAACAGTGGAAATACATACTTTTGGCTAGAGCGAGTCCAAACAAACAGAGATAGACCCAGAAAATGACATGTGTGAATCCCACTGAAATCCGCATGATTTAGTTAATTCTCTGTTTATACAAACCAAAGAAAATATTGAACGTTTGTAAACTAAAGAATGGATGAATGGTTACAATTAGTGTAGCACATTTGTCCTGCCATGCTTTTTAAACCAGAAACTTGATAATATAGCTTAACCCTGTGGTCAGAGTTTATACTAATCCAAACTTGATTTCTTAGCCAGCATTATCTCAATGCGTAAGCTGACGCCGAAGCTATCTTCTGCTCTTTGACCAATAGAAGTCAGTATGCCCATGAAGCTTTTAGGTCTTACGTAGTGATAGCGGGGAAGCTTTCTGTGGTGGTTGAGTGACAATGAAGTGATTATCTGTGGCTGAGGAGGTGTGCCTTGAGGCACAGGAACAAACTGACGATAGAGGAGGGGTAGGGATATTTGTCCGTTATATTTTGCAGGGAAAAAAAGACCTAGGATCAGTTAGACATGCATCCTTGCCTATATTCATGACTCACTTTGAATATTTCGGCTTTTGAATTTTGATATCATTTCTGAGCACATACCACAACAGCCTAAGTCATTTGCGTATATCACCAGCCTGGTTTGTACTTCAAATATAAATTTATACCTCTTTTTATCTTGTTTCACGTAAAACCGGTTGACCAGTCCCTGCACTCCCGCAAAATATCTCTTCTCTCCTCATTGAGGCGGTTTCCATCAATCCACAATCTTTCGACTCCCTCGAAAACTTTGACTAACCCCATGACTTGATCCATCAACCTCTCCTTGCCAGGTGGCCCGCCTTTCAAGCCGCTCACGAAGCCAAAGTAGATCCTCACAGTCCGCAGGGCTGGAAGCTCTGTCCTCAAGAAAGCCCAAGCTTCCCTGTGACGGCTGTTTGCATTCTTCGCTTGTAAACTGGCCTCATCACTTAATAATGATAGCGCCTTCAGATTGATCACAGTAGACACTGCAATGTGCTTGACCAATGACTTTTTGTCTCCTACTAAGTCCAACCAGCGCTTTACTCTGGCTACACTGGTTGTGTCAGAAAACTCGAAGATGAAGTTGCCGCCATAGAGCACCTCAATTGCCTCGGCTGTGAGTTGGTGGTTGAGGCGCAGGAGCCTGCTCATGGGCTCCTTACCCCAGAAGCCATAGATGTGTGAGTTGGGCGAGCTGCGCACCTTGTCGGGAAGGTCGGAAGCAAAGAGCAGGTTGACCAGCAGCGGATTGCGATTCAAGGCATAGCCCGGCGCGGGGGAGCAAATCACCAGGAAGGCGTGGTACAGGATCTGTTTCCGTAGCTCGACCGGAAGACTAAGCAAGGTGGTCGAACAGGGTGTGTCTGCGGCGGCTGGTTCCATGACCGTTGAGAATGAATGTCTCGGAGGAGATTGCGTAGGGTATGGTTCTGTATGGTAGGGCATGGCACAGAGCGGTCGTGATAAAGGAATAAAGGACCAAAGGAAGAGGGGCAGCACTCGCTAAGCCGTCAGCACAAAGAAGGCTAGTTGACCGGCCAACTGCTGTTGAGTACGGATGTACGTGTAAGGCTGAAACAAAGGCACTGGGAGGCTGTCGGGCAAGATGTGTGGTTGCAGTCGGATGCACGAGAAGTCGTCACTTGAAGGGAGAGGAGGAGTCTGCGTGCTGACGTGCAGCAGGCGATCTCTCCTCGACCTCTCCGCCCACTCCATGGCATGTCTGCTGTCTGGTCCCTTGCGGGTGCAGCCACGGGGCGGGAGTCCGGGCGCTAGAAAAACTGCACAGTGCGGCGCATGTTGATCGAAGTTTATGCATCGGGGCGCGTGGCCCACGAAACTAGCCAGCTGGACAGGACTTCACGTAGCATCGGGCGATCATTGCGGCGTGGAAGGGGTGGAAGTGGTGGAAGTGGTGGGAATTGTGCGCGTTGGATTGGGGAATTAATGAATTGTGAGCGGTTTCTTCTCTTATGAACCAGGTCGGTAATAATAAGGCTCCAAGGCTCCCGAGAGGATCCCCCTGACGCTTAGGGAAGGCGGTGTGCTGCGTTAAGGTACCATTATCGATAAGCCTGATAAGACCAAAATTTTTTATTTTTTGTATTTTCATTATAGTTAATTACAAGATCGCATTCAAAGAGCATTGAGCATTGATTTTGAATTATCAAGGAGAAACTGTATTAAGCTAGAAGTAATTGAATCAATCAATCAAATACACATAGAGAGCTAAGACAAAATGTGCAAAGCTCATGGTAAATAAAGATTTTAGATGAGCCAAAATTGTTTGTTGCTGTGATAAAAGAAAAGAGATCAAGCATAAATTCTCTATCTTGAATTAATTCCACCCGCACACAATACAATTGTCGGCCACCAGAGTTATCGTGTTGCACACAGTCCCACCTGGAGTAGTGTAGATGTTGGCCTCGCCATTATCTCCAGTTTGACACTCATAAAAGGTCGTACTGCCCTGGTAGGAAAGCAATCCACCACAGCCGACCTGAAATCCGGGCATCGGTGGCCGGTTCAAATCGCATTGCCACTGAGTCTGTGGCTCTACATGGCAAAGTTGTCAGTTTATGAAAGAGACTATAGCAGCGGGTTTCGAGAGTATGGAGCAGCTTTACCGGTGATAAGGCAGCCACGGCCTTGAGAATCTTTGATGCTCGTGCCTGTGATGCAGAACTTCGAAGGTGGTAATCCACCACCAATTCTGGTTTGACCGTCATCAAGCTGTCCAACCGTCCCATTCTGGCCACCTGAAGCTGTGAGACCAAAGCAACAGGTAGAATTGGTGCACGAGAAAGGGCTAGATTGTGCAAGGCCCGCTAGAGCGAGAACAGCGACAACGACGAAGCTCTTCATGATGTAGTCTTAAAAGAACAGAAAATGATCTTGTTGGTAATGTCTCAGAGAAATTGTTTCTGCTACAAATGTGTCCCTTACAGTTCTTATGGCCAATCGTCGGTATAGCGACCAAGTACCAGTCTTATAAACGTCTTCTAGGATGAAGACTTTTTCTCAGCCCGCACTACGCATTCAATATCCAGAAATCCATTAGCATCTTGGAATAATACGGTGTATCCCTCCCAGAATTTACTCAATAGCTTGACAGAATACAGTTTCACGTACACAGACAGTGATTACCAGCCACATAATGCTTTGCTGAGAAACAAAAAGCTGGTCACAAGGACGGCAGCTTCAGTTTGCATGAATGTATGATTCATTTTGCATGAAGAAATATATTGAATAACCTTCACGCCGCAGTTCAAGTGAGCACTAGACTTGAGATAGGAAGAAGCTCCGAAGGCATTCTTCATGATGCCTATATTTGTGTTCACGTAACTATCTTCTCCAGGTATCTTGACCGGGACAAATGCCCCGGAGTTATACAAATGAAAATATGGTCATATGCCACTTAGGCTGACAGAGAGGGGCATAAAAATTTCCTGCCTTGTGGCTGCAGCAATAACCAATAAGAATTCTAAAGAGATATCTGCAAAGAGCTTTTGTTTTCAAGGTTTGGCTAGAACATCAAAACTGGAGATGATATAGGCAAGGATAGAGAGACATACTTGACGTAAAAGAGCATCCCGCTTTCGTACCGAGGTTGCATGGGCAGGTAGGGGTGGTGCAGAACCCTGTAAGATGATGGTGGTGGGGGAGGGGCAGCAAGCTGTCAGCTCCAAAAAATGTTTCTGGCAGAGCTCTCCTCGGAACCGCATTTGAGGGTAAGTCGCTCAAACCCCAACTCCCAAAAGATATCTTGGAAGCAAATGCTGTCCATTCGAAATATTTGATTGAACCAGGAGAAAAAAACCATTCAATTAATTGTTGAAGCGTAATTGAGAGCACAATGACAGCTTTAAGCTTGATCACGGACCTACCACCCCGCTGGACTAAGCAAGACGGGCATTGGATAGAGAATTATCCATCACAATCGTTATCGCGATCCACTTCAAATGAGTCAATGACAATGGGGACGGATATCCTAGAGTCCCACGTGCTTGTCAATATTCTCAATGTCTTGAAAAAGATAGACTCCAAAATGGAGCTCCAAGCCAAAAGACTCGACGTACTGGAGACTTCTACAATAAGTCCTAGTAGCAGCAACAGCAACAGAAGTGGTGACACTACTTTCTCGAGTGAACCTTCACTTTCCAGAGGCCAGACTGTGCGGACTTCAACCAGCACCGAACGAACCACAGTTGATTTAGAGGCTGAAGACAGCGAGGATATAAAATATGTTCACTCGGTGTTAAAAATAAAGCAGTTCTTAGATGAAGCTGCATCTCTTGAGAACCAGGAATATCTGGACGAGATTGCCGTGCCTGAAGAACCGAAGAATCAAAATTTTGAAGCTACTGGAACTTGGGCAGATCTCCTTTGCCCCAGGACACCGGACATAGATCATTACTCCATGTCTATGTACTCCGGTGATGTGCTACAGAGTTCTAGGATGAGTTTGACGTTATCGCAACACATCGATCATAACCTCAGACCTCCAAATCAACAAGTTCCTCCTTCTCCAGAGGCTTCAGAATCAGAAGCTAAAACCGAGGAGGATGCACAAAGCGTAATCGCTCAACAGATTGATGCCTTGCACGACATGAACGAACTCCATGTTACCGGTGAGAATGCAATGGATTCAAATATCGAGGACGTGAATACTGGGCCTGATTCCCAAGCCAACACTCCTCGAAGAAGAATCTCAATCAACATCACAGAAACAAAAACTCGTCCCTCATACATCAGAGTTGAACTTGCATTCTATGCATTCGATAGCTGGAAGCAGGACGTAATTTGCAGAGTCAAAAACAACTCCCGGGAACTGTGGGGACAAGGGAAGATCAAAATGGATAGTCTGCGCAAATCAACACACCAGGCTAAGGAGCAAGTTGAAAAAGGACTGGTTAAAGTGAGGAGTGCATTAGAGAAAAAGCCGAACGAGGAGAACGAGAGGCTGAGATCCCTACATGAGCTGGGAATGAACAAAGGGTTGAGGGTTTTCCGGTGGAGAATCACGATTTCATTCCGAAATGTCGCGAATAATAAGGAGCAAGAGAAATCCTGATGTACTATGTATGGTACAACTAAGGCATTGGATTGCAATAGTGGCAAACGAAACTGTCGATATTTCTTTTGTAAGATCTCCGTTGGTATATTGTTGGGAACTAAACACTCTTTTGTATCTAGGATTTCCTCTAGTATTGTATCAAATGGAATCTAATCATTATAAAATCATCAACATTTAGTACATTGCTCAAACACTAAGTGGACCTCAACAATCCAGGACAACCCTACTCAAATTATTAACTTCATCCCAAAAATCTTTCATTGATTCCATTAGCTCATCCTAATCTCTTGGGGACTTCCACAATCCTTTTACTCCACGCATCCCTCGTACAGTCGGGTTTAAATTCTAACATTAATCTATTTAAGCTTCCTCTAAGGAAGCCCAAGGCAGGGATTAGTGCGCCCGCCGCTAGGCGTGACTTCTTCTGGCGCATGCGGATTGCAAATAGACTCTTTGATAGATAATTTTCTTTGAGAATGTTATGTGTTCAATGCATGTGCAGATTCCTGAATCCACACTATATGTCCCAATATAAGGAACTTTTCAGAGAAATCTAGTTTTAGAGACTGAAGGTTAGGCATAGCAACCTCTCTAACAGTATTAGATGGCGTTTCATAGTATATGATGTTGTACAGCGACATGCTCAGCTCTCACTAGATAAGGGACGCTAGAGAAACTAAGCATTCTAAGACCATTCTTCGTGTTCAGTCATACATTTCAATGAACGCCGAGGAGAGCGCCGATAAATCTTATTCCAGAGGCCACGTAAGATCATAATTGACTTATAATATATGAGATACTTAGTGTATTTGAGCTCTAGGAAGCCGATAAATTGACTCGCGCTAGGAGTCAGAAAGGACCAGCTAGAGTAGTTCGCCTATCAGGTCCAATAAGCGCGTCATGTGCTTTGCCCTTTCATTTTTTGTGTTCGCCCAGAGCAGTAGGTAGAACTGGATGGCGTGAGGGTCCGACGTTAGAGTTGGTAACAGCCCCGCCATCCTTCATTTGGCAGCAGGGTTAATGGGAATCCGGACATCTGAACCTCAATCACTGTAACAGTTACATACCACCTGCCATTTTCTCCTGCCTATTCTGGGTATCTCTGCCGTCTCTTTGTTACGGCGCCTTGTGGTCAATGGGACCTCAAGGGTTTGAAAGTACAAAGGGCTTGTGGGCCAGGCGGCAACGTCGTATTATAGTCGGATATTACCTATTTTAGCTATTTGTGGCTTATGCGGGAGATTTTATATGGTAAATTCTCTGTAGCAACGACCTAACGATGTGGCCCTTCTCAAAGACGCCCTTCCAAGTACATCCCTCAAGAACTCTCGGCCCCTCCATCACTTTACCCCTGCCACTTCATACCACGATATATTGCAACTGGTTCGGCTGGTGAACGGCCTTGAATATCACAAACCACTCATCAGAAATATACAAACCTTAAGAATTCATAAAACCATCACCCCACAATGACCTCCTCAACCCTCCCTTCTAACGGCCGCCTCGTCAACATCGGCACTCACTCTCTGGCTCTCTATACTCACGGCTCAGAGCCCAGCAGCTCCAAAGATCCAGTCGTACTATTTATCTCGGGTGTGGCAAGCGATGCCCTCAATTGGCAAGCCGTGGTGCGGCTGCTGGGTCCCTCGCTGCAAAGCTACACTTACGACCGTTCCGGCTATCACAACTCAGAGTCCTCGCCGCTCGCTCCCTCGGCCGAGAACGTTGCTCTGGAGCTCTCCCTTCTGATCGAAAAGGCGCCCATCCCGAACCCTCTGATACTTGTGGGGCACTCCTGGGCCGGCGTGCTGATGCATGAGTACCTCGCCTTAAAGGGAACTGACCAAATCGCTGGTCTGGTGTTTGTGGACGCCAACCATGAGACAACACCACTTGTGGTGAACGTGAACGATCCAATTCTCTGGACTGTTGCCGCGGGTGTTGAACCATACTCTGCCTGGGACGTGGAGGCAAAGCACAAGTTGACGCAGGAGGAATGGGACGCGTTGAAGGCAGCGGAAGCAACCGAGAAGTTCAAGCTGATTGCGCACAAGGAGGATTTGGAGAATTACATGCCAAGTTTCGAGACGCTGCGGAAGAAGGAGCTGAGTAAGAAGCAGCCACTGGTTGGAGATAAACCGGTTTATGTGATTGGGGGCACACGAAGCAGAGATTGGAGTGGATTGTACAAGGCGGGCGTTGCTAAAGGGAACGGGACCGAGGAGCAGAGGAGCCATGTGAGAGAGTTGATCAAGACGGTCGATGCGAAGAATGAAGACCTTATGAAGGAATTCCTGAAACTCTCTACGAAGAGCGAGCTTGTCTTCGCTACCGAGAGTGGACACTTTGTCCAAATGACTCAGCCGGAAATTGTTGTTGATGGAGTGAAATGGGTCCTAGATAACCTACCAGCATCTTCTTAGTTGCGGAGAATAAGTAACATTAACACTTAGCACCCAAATCTAATGGATAACATGTATGTGAGCAACGGTGGAACGAAGCCACGTCAGATACAGACTTGTGAAATCGATAAGATATTGTGACGGCTAGTCCTTGCACAATTCAGAATTCCAAGAAACGCCTGGAACTCCAAATTTCACAAGGCCGTAGAAACAGAATGTAGTGGGCAAGTAAGGAGAAGTCTGGAGACTGGCGGATAAGGGCGCATTTAGACAAGATACAAGACACATAAAGGAACCGTGTGATTACTCAAGTAACAGAATATCAACTGGCCGTTTCTATTGTCTTTTAAAGTGCATTTGAAATTCCCTACAATTTTTTGACTCTTATTCTACCAAAAATTTCTCCTCTTCTTTGCTCAATGTGTACTGAGACCGCGATCACAATTCTCAATAATGTAATGACGCCAGAATTATTTGCGATACGGTCTTGGGAACACGGATTTTCCCGTTCAGTTGGAGGCTTTGCCTCTGACTAAATAGGCAAATTCGAACGCAAGAGTGACAAAGAGTAGTAGCCCGGTGATCGATCCATATACAATGATCATGTTGGGATCATAGGTGGCAAACGACACACCGATACCAAACAGCGAGCTCAAGGCACTGAAAAGGTTGAAAAGAGCCTGAACAGTCGACTTCATACCAAGCCAATGTAGCCGGCAAGACACCACGACAGCTCCGGGAGAAGAAGCAGAAAGAATGGTGGGAAATAGTAGAATCCCACAGAATGAGAATGAGAGTAACGGGGAGGGAGCGGGGAATGGGAAGGGGCGGACCAAGGTCAAACCAGTAATATGTGATAACCATGCCACCCCTACGCCTTCGAGGAGAGTTCGACAGTTCTTAAGTGTTGTTTGGCACCAAACTAACAGCCAATTGAAGATAAGGAAGACGAAAAGTTACAATTAACTAGATGTCGACAATTTTGCTTTTGTTTATAGCTATGTTTGCTTTTCTCTCTCTCGCGCGCGTGCGTGCGCATACTTCCACCTCCATCTAGCCCTATTCCCTAATCCCTATCGCTCCAGTCTGGATCAAACACCATCCACCCTCTTTCCAACCATCTTATCTGTCCCATTTTTGGATCCATTAGACAAACAAAATTTGTACATTCGTTTGTGATAGGGAATTCTTGAATCCAGTTCTTTAACGCTTTTTCTCCAACTGCTGGTAATCTACTATTTCCATTTTGTATCCTCCTTTGACGTTCCTGCTTCTGCGTATATTTAATCCATTTATCACGAATAAAGGCATAGCGTTCTTCACTCTCTTCGAGTAAAATTTCCATACCAGCTAGATTCGGCTTAGGGTGTAAATTGCTTTCTACATCATCGCCTCTGTCTCTACCGTAAGACTGGTCATGGTTGGTGCAAGCTATGAATTGGTTGGAACAGCGTTTGTTGCTACTAGTAAGGTCTTTCTGAATGACGATGGTTTCATTGCTGTCACAGAGGATGAGGTAGCAGGGTGAGGTCTTAGTGCCTGAGAGCTTTGTGGCGAGAGTTGACAGAGATGGTAAAGGTGTGGGGCAGAGAAGTGCACCACGGAGGTGAGTTGAGGTAGAGGCCCGGAATCCAAGCAGCACAAGAAGCTGATGAAAGCGGAGAGAGATAGTGTTGCATGAGTGGGCGCCTCGGAAGTTGAGGGATACAGAGAGATTTTCACTGACGGAAGGTCAGTATTAAAAATAGAAGTAGTGAATCGATGATCTAAATGGAAATATCTCGTATACAGACTCTATGAAACCCACTAACCCACCATAGGAAAGAGATTCATAGCATACCGGACTCCTGTCAGAACTCCCAAAAATCCAGCATACGTAACACTCCTCGCAACCACTAATTCCGGATCCTCTGCTGACCTCACAAACTCCAACACAATTACTAGCTTCCTCAACTTATCCATTCCCCAATCTAACGTCCTAAAATGCATCATCCTCTCTTCCCTCTCCCTTCCTTTTCCAGAACTCGGCTTCACAACCACACCTCCAGAAGTACAGCCTAGCAGTCTATCTAGCACAACATTCAGCGCTACAAGATAAAACAGATCCACATTCGCCGCCTGCGCAATGCTCCGGAGTTCATGCGTCTCTTCATCACTATAGAGTCTCCGGAGAAAGATCTTTGCAAGAAAGCGGATCAGAGTGCGGAGAAAGGTATAAGAGACCAATATTTCGAGCATCTCATCAAAAAGAGGCACGACTTCTTGCATACGGGTGGAGAAATCCTTGGCTAGTGATATGTAGCGTTCTTCTGGAGGGAGGGAAAGGTCGATTCGGTATTTCGGGATGCTATCTTCATCGCTCAAGGCAGCAACGTTGTACGATGAGCTCAATGACATAGTTGAAGCGATATATATTTTTAAAACTGTGGACAATAAGAAAGTTACAGCTAGCAAAAGGCCAATTCGTGCATGATGGCCGAGAAGGCTTAAATTATGTGCGGGCTTTTCTGCTTAATTGGGGAATGATTGGGCCGACACGACGCTAAAGAGCACGTGGGCAGTAAACACGTGCATGTCATGTCTCCTACTTTTACTGTCTTTATTTTCTTATTCCGTTCACAGTGTTGGGATTGATTTAATTTAATTTAATTTTTAGCTACTAATTAAATTAAATTAAACCCAGATTTTTGTTAATTAAATTAAATTAAATTGTAATTAATTATATTCACACGTGATCAGCACGTGACTAATCAAGCTTAAACAAGACTAGATTATAAAATTGTTTACTAATTACTTATTAAGCATATACATTATCATGTATTATTTCATAAAAATACATTATTTTATGAAAAAAAGNTATTTAATTTAATTTAATTTAATTTTTAACTACTAATTAAATTAATTACCAAAATATGCTAATTAAATTAAATTAAATTAGTAATTAAATAAATTAATTACTAATTAATTAGTTTAATTTTTTTTCCCAACACTGTCCGTTCACTTTCTGCTGGTTTATCTGTGTCGTTACTGAAAAATAAGAAGAGGTTACTCGCGTAAATTAGGACTGTGGATGCAAAGAAGAATAGATGAATGAAGTCCGTTAAGTATCCTTATATCTAAAACAAAAACGAAAAATACCATCAGGTATTTTAAATTCTCTATTCATTAAAATAGTGAGATTTAAAGCTGTTTCTGTATGTATGTACAAGATATCGGTTTGTGCCACCGCACAGTATTACTAGGGTAAACCCGAGAATTTAACTGTCTTTAAACCCGAAGCTCCTTTGATAATCTGACCTGTTCTAGTCTTTAAGCATCTTTAATTAGCGAAATAATAACGCGAATCATAGTGAAGAAGAACGGTGGGTTTTATTAGGCGTTAGACCGATCCTAAATCCACAGAAATGACCGGGGTTAAATATTATGATATTTAAACATAGCTATCTATCTAATACCTGACTTAACTAATTTAAGTCCTGTTGTTTCTTTGTTTGGAGATGATAAATAGATGTATTATTCATCTGTAAAATTTCCCACCCAAGCTTCTCCACTTTATCAACCACCGGGACAATTTTATCTTTCAATGAGGAATTTTTCCATAGGACTTCCACCCTACTTATCTATAGGGGGCATTTTGTCAGAAATCCAACAGTGGAATGAAGAGAGGGGGTGTATTATAAGATTAAGTTCGGAATATAACTAGGGTAGAGCTAAATCGACAACTACCTCTAGTTAAATCGACAACCATCGCCGATAACGGCCCATAGCAGCCCAAAATCTCAGGCAGTATAGCCTATAATTGGTTTAAGTGAAATTGTATTTCGCATATCTTCAGCCTTATAGCCCAGAATTTTAGTTAAGTATAAGTACAGTAGATTTCATTTATTTTAAAGCATAATAACAAGTAATTATAATAGTTAGTAGCTAATTAGAAGTTAATTAAAAGTTAATTAAAACTAAATAAGAGATTTGTTAAAAGTTTAAGTTATTTAAGAATAAATTAGTTTAGAACGTTATAGTGAGTGTTATACTTGAAAAGCGCTGTAATTACAAAGCTTGTAGGGTGTCAACAGCCTAAAGGATGCTGTAATTATAGGTACTACGCCTGAAGCAAAGGCCGTTATCGGCTGCGGTTGTCGATTTAGCTATGGGTGGTTGTCACCCTATAACTAATTAAATGCTCTAGCTTGCGCGAAGCAAACGTATAATTGTCAGGCTACTTAAGAATGAAGCGAAGTGGAGAGTATATCTAGAAAGAAATGAGGGTAATTAGCATTTGCCTGTAGTAGGATTCTTAAATAGAACTTAGGACGAAGTGCAAGATAAGGATGTCATCAAGGCCGACAAAAATTGTGAGGCTGCATATCGATTTGTATCAGACATCCAGCCAGGTCAAGCTAGTATGTGCCTTGAGGCTTAGTCTTTCATTCTACTCTACGATGTGAAACTCGGAATTCTGTTAAAGTTTCTTCTATCCAACATATCACATCGATATAGTAGATAAAACCGCAGCTTATTGTCCTCCACCCCATATCAGCCAATAATATTAACTACAGGCGAAATTGGCGTGCGTTTAGGCTTTAAGCGTTGCCTACGGCAAGTTTGGTGATCAAACTAGAGTAACTATTATTACTATATTACATTCGACGGTAGTAGCATAGGGTAACAACTTGAGAAACGGTGCTTAAAGTATAACTTTAGTGTATTTTCACGAAGGTAATGTTGTTTTATCATATAATTAATATGTATACTCTGCGCACGGCCACCTATTGGTTACATCGGGCTCACGGCAGCCTGGGCGAGGTGGAGTGCATGATGCATCGCTGCCTACCCGCTGTCCTTCCTGGATGCAGATATATAATGGCCCAGGAGCTCACAGCGTGGTTTGCCTCCTCTTCTTCCCATAGCGACTGTCTTTTATTTCTATACTCTATTTGTAACAGTTCCCTCATTTAAACTTTACAGGATGGCCCATCCAGACCGCGTGCTGCGACGGAGCGGGCGGCGGAGACATCCAAGAGGTAAGCGTTTGAGCATGGTTAATTATCGCCGCAAACTTCATTCCTTATTCCTCTCTTGATCCAATTTGGAGACTTTTGAGGCGCTGAATCTGATGAAATATGTGATGTATCTGATCGTTATGATTCAGGCCACAACTCTCCGAACTCTATATCTAGGGACGACGAACAATCCGCAGCCCAGCAGGCTCTGAACTTTATCGAGTTTGACCCTACGAAATGTCTACCTCAAACCCAGAGTGTGCTCTTTAATTTATTCCCAGGGGAAATCCGAGGCCTCATATTCTATTATACACTTTGCGACTACGAAGACACGACCATCCTCTACGACGAGAAGACTTGTTACCGACGGCCTGGATACTTCGCACCACGTCGTACCGACACCGCACTGCTCAGAACCTGCCAGCAGGTCTATCGCGAGGCATGGTTCTTGCCGTGGACTACACGGGAGCATACCCTCTTCCTCACCAGTCCTGATCGCTGTCCTGTCCGCACGACCGATGCTGGACACATGCAGCCCGTCCTTAATCTCATCAATGCCGTCCACGGCAAGACGGAGATTAATCATATTCGTGTTTTTCCACAACTATACCGCCTCGAACCTGGCCATGACTTGCAACACATCAATGACTTACCTCATTTCCATCCGCGCCGTTTCACAATCACGTTGCGTCATACTGATTGGTGGCACTGGGAGATTGATGCGCCGCTATGGATCGACAGCCAGTTTGTGAACAAATGCCGGTTCCCCGACTCAGTCCAGGAGCTCTGCTTTGAGCTGGAGGGCCTCGAGCGGCGCAAGGATCAAATTAACTCGATTGCCAAACAGATGATAGAGAAGTGGCAGTTTGAACGCAAAGATGGCGTGCAACTCTCCGCAAAAGACTCCACCATCGCTGTTATGCGCTGGTCCGGAAGCTCGACTTGGGGCGGCGCGCGCTGGGTTAGAGATGAAACGCAGCCAGAGACCTTGGACTACTACGTTGCGACGGTAGTTTTCAAACCTGCTATGAAGACCTTGAGAGAACCCAACTATTTCGCACCAAAGTTGGAGGTCCGTGGCTTTACACCCCTGAGACCCGCCCGTGTGTTTATACCAACATCTAGGCTTGAGCAAGCACATGTTCCTCCAGGGATTCCGGCTAATGACGCTGTGCGGATGGTCGAGATCCAAGGAACTATGGCGCTTTCTCAAATACTTCAGACCCAAAGCACCTAGACTTAGTAGTATAAGCGATTCTCTTGCAGAGGTTATTCACGCAAATTGTAGTGAATAACTTACATATAACTGAATCATGAAGAATAAGCTGTACTATGATGAAGTAAACTTATAAATATAGTAGCTGGTATCCTTTATTTCCTTTATATTTGCCACCTCTTATGAATATTTGTAAATTTGCGTAAACATTGAATAATGAAATGAGGTTATAAGAAGGTCTATAACACTTTTCTTTTACTCATAGGCTTTTCCCGAATACCACTTCCTCGCGTCCACCGAGTTTAACGTCATAGATCTTTTCTTACTTATTCCACGAGACATGCTGTTCGAAGTTAGAGGGTGCCACTCGTGGCAAATCTGACGATCCTTGATTGCTTCATCTCACCTTGAGCTGCTTGACTAAGAACCACGAGGCCGCAGCTACGGCCATCCTCTCCACCATTTATTTTAGTAGATAGCAGCAAAGATGACGATACAATAATGTAGCACAATAAACGAGAGTAATATAACCCTGAGCATACCTTTTATTAGTTCCATTTGACAATGAAAGACTAAAATCTGAAGTTGCCAGCCTGTAATATTAAGATTTAAGGTACTATAACATCTACAAAGGTAATCAAATCTGAACTTTTATACGAAGAGATCCAACCCTTAGAAACATGTTTAAAGGGCGAAGACGTTAGTAGAGGTAAGAGGTGGCGTAAAAGTCCACCTTGAATTCCTTCTTAAATTGAAATTAAACATTGAAACAAATGAATCCAAACGGCATTTGATATTTTTACAACTATTCTAATGATAATGATATGTAGCACTTCGAAAGCACTTTATTCTTATTTATTTTTATTTCTTAAATGTTTCTAAAATATAAATTTAATACCCCCATTGCTTTAACCATATCCCCATCCAATCATTATTTACAGGTGTCAATTCTCTAAAGATATCACTATTTGCAGCCGTCAAGCTGGTCTCGAACACCGCCCGAAGTTCCGGCTCCTCCTCACCAACGGGGTTCAAAGAATGGAAAAAGTCTATTAACTTTATAGCTGAAAGCCCTGCCGCTTCTTTGCCTTGGATTTCAGATGCATGGTTACTTAATCCCTCAAGCCATTCGGCCCAGGGGATAACTTTAATTTCCTTGCCTTTATTGGTATCTCTTAATCGCTTGAGGACTACTGGTAGTAAGGTGTCCCAGGTTACTTTTGTAGGATTTACGGTGTGGAATATGCGTCCCTCACGAGAAGACTTGGATCCAATTGCTAGCTGAATAATGATCTCGGAGAGGATATCTACCGGGATCCAATCGATCGAGTTATTCTTCCCAAGCGTTTTCGGAACTAGGGAGAGATGTGAAGAAGCATCAATAATCTGAAAAGATCTAGTCAGCATCGTTTCATAAAAAATCTTTATATCCATCAGGTCCATCATCAAACTTACACTAGGTAACCACTCCTTCCTATTCCACATCCCTTTACTGGCATTGTTCTTCACCGGGCCAGCAATTTGGCCTACCCGGGCTATAGTCACATTCACGGCGCTTCTCTTAGCAGCTTCTAGTAGCACTGTTTCAGCCACTAGCTTGGACTCTCCATATCCTGTCCTGGCAACGGAGAGATCCTCAATCGACTTTTCAGGGATCGTCGCGGATGATTTCCAGTTATATGCAATACCCACAGAAGATGTGAAGAAGATCGCAGCATCACGAGATGACGCAACGGCAAAATCTACCAGGTTACGGATACCATGGATGTGTTTGGAGAAGGAGGGCAACGAGAGGTTGAAGTCGACTTGCCATTGCGTATCTACAGTTGTTAAAAAGAGTTATGAATTGAGAAAAGGGAATTACACTCACGTATTATATTTGTAACGTGCTTGAGAAGATAGTCGTAGTCTTCCCTTGCTAGGCCCAAATTTTCTTTTGGCAGGTCTGCTTTTCTGAAGCGAACATTGTTCGACTTCCAATCTGTGATAAGCCCCCGATGACTACTTGATGCTGTTTGACGTTCTTCACTATTATCCGATCGGTTTAAGCACCAGATCTCAGAGATTAATGTTGATTTAATAAGCGTATCAAGGAGGTAAGAACCAAGCGACCCAGTGCTTCCGGTCAAAATAACCACTGATTTTGTTCCCTGACTTGATCTTTCTGGCAGACATGACGTATATTTATTTATTAAGGCTTGCATTGTTTGCGCATGGGAAGCCTCCGTTGATATACCATTTGGCAGACCTGTGACTAGTATCCATATTGCGTGCGCGAGGAGATTTATTGTGGCATTTTGATAGATAAGAGAAATCTTAATTTGATCTTTCGCATCACCATTTGATGAAAGTGCCCGTCGCAGGTGCCTTTGGAGTGTTAAGACTTGGAGCGAATCGACGCCTGCAGCGAAAAGATCCTCGTCATCACCAAGTCCCTCCAGCTCTGTGATCGATTTAACTACCCTTCTAATATCATTTCTCAAGGTATCTTCGTTTGTAATATCTAGTGGTTCGACATTTTCTAGGTCCTGGTCTGAATCTGCCCGAGCATAGAGGCGGTCAAATTCTTCTCCATACAGCTGTAAGGTTGGCACCTTGCGTACCGTTCCTTTACTCGCCTTCAAAAAAGGCTTCTCCGGAGTAGCGATTATGATATGACTTTTGAAAAGCTTCGCGTGTGAGGGAGCATCTTGATTCGCTTCTTCTATGGAAGGCCACAGCTCCTCGATTATCTGTTCGTCACNTTTTTTTGCTATTTTCCACGTTTCTCACAGGTTCAACAAGAAGAGATATTTGGAACCTTCCTTGACCTGCTACTATCAGCGAATCAACAACAGGATGACCACTGATTTGGGTTTCCATGGTTGTTGGATTGAACTTCTCGCCGTTAGAGAGGACAATGATATTATCTATTCGTCCTTGGTAATGCCACAAGCCCTTCTTGGTTGGATGCTTTGCAAATAAGTCTTTAAAGTGGTATTCTTGCGCATCAGGGAAGGTTTCAAAGATCATCTGCCACCTCTCAAGCTCCGGCCGCCGAATTGCGACAAGCTCGTAAAGACCTTGAGAGACCTCTTGGAGTTCAAAGCCGGTATTAGGATGGAAGCGGATATTGTTCCAGTCCTCCCGATCTAATTCGGCCGAAATATGCCACCCAGATTCTGTTGTGCCCATCGACAGAACGAGAATTGTCCGTTTGCAGATGATGTCTCCGGCTTGTTGGCTCAACGGACCTGGCAGTATTAGCATGACATGGTTTGCCAGTCATTTTATTCCAAGGCACATACCTCCAGCAAATGCGATAGCTTTAATGCCTTCCAATATGTTGAGAAATTCTTCATCTAGGGAAATATCCTCTAATAGAGAAGGAGCAGCAAATATTCCATCTGGTTTCGCATACTTAATTACATCTTTCATCACATCAATTGTAACTGGTAGTTCGGGACCAATAACCATGGTACAGTTGTAAAACAGAGGCCAAAGCAGGGAATTATTAAGACCCGCTGCGTGAAAGAGAGGGAATGTGATGTACACGCGAGTTTCTAGAAAAGGCTGCATTATCAATGGCCGTCCGTCCACTGGTTGACAGAGCAGATTAGCACCAAAACATGATACACTGGCTAGATTCCTGACAATGGGTTTGGGGTGTCCAGTGCTACCACTAGTATGAAGGACCCAGCAAGGCTCGTTGCGACCAACATCCCAGGTCTTATTGTATGGATAATGCGGAACGGGTTCTGGGTCGAGAAAGTGATCGAGGTCCGGGAGGTCAATCGTCTTCAGAGGATGTACAGCCAGCACTCGGTGAATATTACTTCCTTTAGATGGAACTAGCCACGTCTTACACCCAGCAGCTTCAATCACCGCAAGCTCACCTTCCAAGCTGTTTCGGGGAGAAGTGAATAGCATCTATTGCGGCTGGTTAGGTCTATATTCATAGCCTGGGTTACTTCGAGGTGCTACTAACCTTGTATCCAGCTTTAATAGCAGCAACCGTAAGGATGATGTATCTCAGATCACCAGGACCAACATATCCCAGGGTCTCGAAATCGATGCCCTTACCCAGTGACTTCTCCAGGAACCATGAAGCTCGATTGATGGCATTGGCAAACACACCAGCCGAAACCGACCTGAATCCATTGGCCACACTTGTTTCTCGCGGAAATTCATAGAGAATTCGATCTGGCTCATCTCGGCTGAGGTCGTCAATCGCATAAGGGATCAAGACCCTGCCCGCCTGCTCGTCACTGTACCGGGAGGCCTTCATGGTTAATTAAACCTTTGGACAAAAAGAAATTGACTACTACCACTCGACTGAACCAGCAATGAGAGACAAACAAAACAAAATAAAACAAAATAGTAGTCAGCCTCAATTTTGTTTTTTGTTTTGGCCTTGAGAATTGGTAGGAAAAGGCACAATGACGACTTTCGGGGAAACATTTTTCTCACGCAGGTATCAAAAGATAAAGCTACCCTCGAAAACTAGCCCGTATAGGCCGCAATTGGATATGTAATCACGATAAAGCAATCCAGAGAGGGGCATCTCCATCAAAGACGCCATCGATCGTGACTTTTGACGGATTCCCACTGTTGGAGTCTAGTTAGTTAGTCGACAGTAGTGCTACGCTACCAACGAGCTCCTCGCGGTAAGCTGCTTCTGTGCTGATTTCTCTACTGCGACGGTCCCCAGCGACCACGGCATTTGCCCCAAAGCAGTAACACCGACGAGACAGCGCTCTTGGCGGATCCAGCACCGCGCATATAAAGCCCTAAAAGGTGCCGCCTGCCCGTCACGTCATCCGCGAGCACAATGAGCACATCGACGCCCAAGCAGCTTCATCAACTGCCCTGGCGGTGCCTGGGGAAGGTGAAGAATGTTGTGGGAGGGAGCCACGCGAGGAGGCAACTCACTAGAGCCAGGGGCCTGGCTTGGTGGGTTTTCGGCGAAGTCCCAAAGCGTGAAGGGCCGCAAACACAACTAAACTTCTCGGTCTGCCGGTACACGACAAACACAACCACAGCACAGGTAATACAGTAGTTATTCTCGGGTTCGGTTTTATGCGTTGCCACATGGGATTTGCCTGGCAAAGGCGTGCTCGTCCCCATGTTGAGCAAGAGCCCCGGCATGGCATCAGCAGCGGTGTTTGCCTGCTAAAAAATCCAATGGAACATGGACTAGACCAGATAACGGCAGATGCGACCCAGACTCGGGTCCCGAGGATTAGGAATTTGTATAGCAAGTTTTATTTAAATTCGATAATGATACCCCCCCTTGCCTATGCTTGTGTGTTGTGTTGTGTTGTGTTGTGTTGCATCTCATCTACTTTTCTTCCCATTGTGAACTGGGAGAAGTCGCCATATAATTCCCAATTCTYTTTTTAAAAAAATACTAGGGCACCAGTGTTTGTTTGTCTTTGATTATCAAAACTTGCTACCATGGGTCTTTGGGTCCTAGAGCCGCATTCCAATGAACGAGTGCCCGGCACCGTCCACATTGGACGAGAGACAGAGGAGCAGGCTCGTCTGACTGCCAACTTGAAACGTGATACTGGTAGACACTCAGGCGTGGTGCTCGTCCCGCAACCATCTGACTCTCCCAATGATCCATTGAGTAAGTTTTTTCTTCTTCTCTGTGCTGACTGAGGACCAACAACCATTTATAAACGAACTCCTAATTAACTGGTGGTGACTGTGCAGACTGGTCTTATACCTCGAGATGCTTCCAATCCGTTTTCCTTTCCTGCGGGACGGGATTGCTGGCTGGAACCCATAATTTCCTCAATCCAGCTGCTGTTCAGATGGCCAAGGAACTTCATACCACAGTGTCTGATGTTTCAAGAAGTGTTAGTCTTGTGCTGCTCACTTTGGGAATCTCGGCCGTGTTCAGCAGTCCTGCGGCGCGTATCTGGGGAAAACGACCAGGTAAGATATTAATTTCCGGCTCAATTGAAGACTTTAATTGAATTAGCAGCTGCTGATGGTCAAAACCCCAGTATTTCTCGTCTCCAACGTTGTTGCCATCATAGGCTATGTCATTGTAATTTCCAGGCCTGAGAGTATCAAGGCTTTATACGCCGGCAGATCCATCCATGGTCTTGGAATCAGTGCATTGGAATATCTGGTCAGCTCCAGTGTAGGAGATCTCTTCTTCGTCCACCAGCGAGGCTTCCACTTGGCACTTTGGCATTTCGGTCTCGCAGGCGGCAACGCAATTGGTCAGGTTATTGGAAGTCAAATTGCTGCTGCTCAAAGTTGGCACTGGGCATTTAACTATGTGTAAGAGACCCCTTTCCCCTCGCCATACTGTTTCTTTAAAATCAGTCCTAATTAATGAATTTCTAGCGTCATTGTCTTGTCGGCGTACACCATAGCGTTGTTCTTCGTCAGCCCGGAAACAACGTACAACCGGCCAGCAAGATTCAACACCGACTTTTACGAGTCCTTGAGCACCGATAGCGCTTCCGACCTTGAATCTAACACCTCTGACCTTGAAGAGAAGATTGAAGAGAAGACTGCAGTCGCTTCGTCTGTATCCGCCGATGTTGAGACTCAGGCGGAACCGCCCGAGAAGAAAATGACCTATTGGCAAAGTCTCAGAGTGTACAACGGTCGATTCAGTGATGAAAACTACTTGAGATCCCTGATCTCACCATTCAGTGCCTATCTGTTGCCAGCCGTGTCGTGGACTGCTTTCGCGTACGGATGCTCCGTTGCCTTCGCTGCTTCGTTCTCTGTCTCCCTCTCCGCAATCTTTTCCAAGGCTCCATATCACTTCACCACCAGAACAACCGGTCTAACTGTTATCTCATCTTTTATCGGAACCTTCCTTGGAAACTGTATTCCGGGTCCAATTGCAGATTGGTTGGTGAAATACATGAGCAAGAAGAATGGAGGTGTTTACGAGCCAGAGTTCCGAAACCTGTTGTGTATCCCTGCGTTCATCTTGGGCCTTATGGGATTCTGGGGATTCGGCTTATCACTGCAGGCTAAATCCCACTGGATGGTTCCTGTGTTCTTTTACGGTCTTGCGACGTTCGCGGGATCCATCTTGTCACTTGTTTCAAATGCTTACCTCCTCGATTGTCACAGAGCGCAGTCTCAAGACGGATATGCGGCTGTTACCTTTGGTCGAGGAATATTTTCTTTTGCCATGACCTTCGTCATCAACAGCTGGATTGATAAATCTGGTGTTGCTTCTGTTTTCTTCGTCATTGGGGCTCTCCATGGTCTTGCCTGCGTCCTGGGTATGGTGCTATATGTTTATGGAAAAAGGGTACGTTATATATTCATTCATCCATCCATCCATCATAATAGTCTTATATCTTAAATTACTGACAAATACCCGCAGATACGTCTTGCCGTTCACAAAAGCGCTTTCATTCAAAACAGCTTAGGGAAACTAAAAGTTGTGAAATGAAAATATCAAAATGTACTGTACTTATTTTATGTATAAGCTCAGCTTAGTTCCTCGTATTAATTTTAGATATGTTGCCTCAAGGCTTATTTTGATTGGGTCTATTTTCTGATGGAGTATCTTACGAGTTTAATCGCTGTGATGTGATAATAATGATTACTAATANGGGGGAAACGGGGCAGCTGTAGGCTCTTCTGTTTTCTGATTGAGCTGCTCGGAGTTTAAGACCGACAGTGAGATCGACGCTGCACTGATCTAATTATATAACATCCCCAGTTTCCTATCGTACAGTTGATCAAAAAAAGGATTACTAATGGCCTGTTTGGCAACCATATGGAGGCTCCATATTCCCCACTCCATATGCTCACGTAATTAGCCCCATATTCCCTTCATATTCAGCTCCATATTCTCCACCTTCTACTTTAGTAATAGCTCCATATTTGCTCCATATGCGCTCCATATGCCTCGAGAAAATGATTAATAATCAATGATTAATCAATTTAGCTATACTATAATAGGTTAGTTGATACTGAAAATGTTGTAGAATAGAAGAGTCCTACTGTATGGGTAACCACCTATTATTATAATCACAGTTACACTTCAATATATATGGCTACCTTCCAGTTACAAGAGCGACAGCTTTCACCTGATTGGGAAGATGATATTCTTGAATCTCAACCTCCTGATGGAGAATTATCTCAAACAATCGAAGTCCAACCACCATTTACCCCTCAACCTTCTACCTCTCAATCTTCTACCAATCCACCACCACTTGAACCACTCAATTTGCAACCTTCTCAGCGATCAAGACCGATTAAATCAATATGGACCATTGAAATGGAGTGAGTATTACTGTTAGAGATGAGAGAACAAGTTCGACAAGACAAACGAGCTAACAGTAGGTTTAAATCTGAAGCTTGGGCTGCAGTTGTTGAAAAGATTAACCATATTGATGGTATCACATCTATTACTGCAAAAGAAGCTAGGAGTAAACTTGATTGGTATAAATCAATATATAAAGAGTAGCAAGCTTTAGCAAAAGCGTCAAGATTTGGATGGGATGAGGAAAAGGATTTATATACAATAACATCACCTGTTTGGAAGTATTATCTGTCTAGTCATAAACAAGCTACATGGCTTCGAACTAATCCTTTGCCTTTTCGAGATATACTTGGGGAGTTATTTGATAATGTTATTATAACTGGAAACCAAGCATATTCCTTGTTAGATGTTGGATATCAATCATTCCAAGCTCCAAGCTCCTCAACAAGAACTTCAACTCTTATTACTCAATAATGGGAGAACAGCTCAGAATCTGATTGCTCCTGTAAACGTCCAAGGAATATAAGTATTAGAGAAGGCCTTATTCAATTGGCAGATGTAATGGACAGTAAAAGTAATAGTAAAAGTAGTAAAAGCACTTCAACTGTTCAACAAGCTCTTTAATTACTTTGTGAGGAATATAAATCATAGCTTTCAGAAGGTGATCTTGATATAGCTATTGATAAATTGTCAGTAAAAGAAATAGTTGTTATATTTATATCTTTGTCTGAAAAGGCAAGAGATCGATAGTTAATATGTACATGTCAAGTTATTTTAATTGATTAATGAAAAATCAATAATTAGCAACCCTTGAAACTCTTGATATTGATTCTACATAGCATATGCTAATTGATCTTTCCTCATATTCATTTCAACTGATTCTGCTTCTACAAGATCGTTTTTGTAAGTGTTATGTTGAATATTATCTTCATCTTCTGGCACAAAGTAAATATCTCCTATATTACCTTCCCTTTTGCAAATGAAATTATATAAAATTACAATTACAAAAACCAGATCTGCTTGCACTTTAATTGGATATTCAGGAATTGATTTAAGAATCTGGAACTTCCTTTTAGTTATTCCAAAAATCCTTTCAATAACATTGTGTAAAGAAGAATGCCGGAGGTTGAATAATTCCTTGTAATTTTCAGGCTTTTGATTACTTTGCTTGAATTCTTACAAATGATATCGAATACCACAGTATGGAACCATAACAGTTGAAGTATTTGGAAAACTAGCATCTCTAAGCTAATAAAATCCTTCAGGAGTATTAAAATGATGGTTGGTTTGTGCATCTTTTAATACTCGACTATCATAGGCTGACCCTTCCCATCCAGGGAGCATATACACAAATAACAATTCAAAGTTGCAAATAACAAGTACATTCTGAGATAATGTTTGTTTTCTATTCTGATATCGTGAATAAGCTTTAGGAGGCAGGTGAACTTCAATATGAGTACTATCCAAAGCTCCTAAACAGTGGTTAAATTCCTTAAATCGAGGGTTGGAAAGTATGTAATCTGAAATTGGTGTTAACACTGTTGGCAACTATACTTCTTGTTCATAAAGAGTTAATATTCCTTTTAGAACTTCATGAAACACTCTGCTAATTGTTTCTCCTGAATGAGAAAACCTTTCTTGAGCATCACGGTTTGAAGCTCCATGGCCAACAATATATAAAAAGATAGTTATCTTTTCATCAATTTCGATATATAGAGACTGTTTCAAGAGTGATAGATTGGCCAAGGAGTGTTGTAACTCCTTGAAAGTGGTAAGGGACATGCGCAATATCTCAAAACACTTTCTAGGATGCCCTGATTCGATCAACTTTGTAATATATTGACCTCCTAGTGTAGCTGTCCTACAAGGAACACAATTTACATAACTCTGAATTACACCAAAAACAGCCATCCTTATAGCGATTTTCCAGCCTTTATAAAGCTTTACAGTGCTAATATTATCATCATCAGATAAAGAACCAATTGATTCTGTATTATCTGTGCTAGAACTGTCAGAATTGTCGCAATCTATAAGGTAATCCATAGAAGATATAATATGCGTAAATAAGGAAGAAAAGTGGGGAATATGGAGGGGAATAAGTAGCTCCTGACCTACTTATTCCATATGCCATACAAAATCAATATGGAGCTAAGCTAGCTCCATATGCGTTCTCAATTGCGTTAGATACTGTGGAGAATATGGAGTGGAGAATATGGAGGGTGTTTGGCAATTTAGCTCCATATTGCTGACGTGAGCATATGGAGTGGGGAATATGGAGCCTCCATATGGTTGCCAAACAGGCCCTAATAGAAATGACAGATGGCTGAGAATAATGTCAAGTTTTTAGATGTTTCATTTTTGTCACTTCTATCATGTCTTCTTGCCAGCCCTTTAATACGTCCATAATGACCACACCTCTCGATCACCTTAACTCCAACTCCATAACCATCTTGATCGGTCATGCATTAAAAAACCCCTTTAGTTCACCCTGCACAGTTGTTGACCATTTCTTACTAGATGGCAGTGTTGGAAAAGACATGAATCCATGAGGGAGTCCCGGGTAGATATGCAACTTTGTGTTTACTCTGACAAAGTCATTAGTTTGAGTACAACATGGTTCGCTTCTAACAGTGCTTTACTTACCCAGCTCTTACCAGCTTCTCCTCAAAGAGAAGTCCCTCATCCCTTATTGGATCTCTACCTGCAACATGAACACAAGTAGGGGGAAAACCACGGAACGATTCATCGGGCAATAAGAGTGGAGAGCAGTCAGGATGTGTTGGGTCTGGCTTGTATAAACTGGCGAAAAACCGGAACTTTTGGAGGTTGATGAATGGAGCGTCAGCATTTTGCTCAAGCGACGAGAATCCATCCTTAACCAAGCCTCGAGGAAAGTGGTCAGGGTGCACAGTGGCCGGAATGCTGAGGATAAGCCCTTTGATGCGATTTCCATTCTATCCACAACAAAGTCAATTGTTGTGAATTCAATTGGGGTTGAATGCAAGATCAAACCTGTTTAAGGTCCCGTAGCGCTACAGTGATTACTAAAGTAGCACCTGCACTCGATCCTCCCACAACAATTTTCTCTCGATTAATACCAAGATCGTCTGCAGATGTGTAGATCCAGTTAAAAGCATTCCAAACATCGTTCACTGGGGCTGGGAAAGTCCACTCGGGAGTATGCCGGTAGTTAACACTAAGTACCGCTGCTGCTCCTGTATTCAACACAATGCGAAGGCAAGCTGGAGCATCTGTTTCTAAATTTCCTAGATAGTAACCACCGGCATGAAAGTGTACGTACAATGGAAGCTTCGAGGAAGCATTTCCTGGTTTGTACAGTCGGACTGGTATACTTGAACCATCAGAAGTAGGCACAGTGTGCTCGCTGACCTCAATGCCTTCTAAATCCATTGTCAACTCAAATTGTTTGTAGAGGATAAATGTAGTTCACCTGGTGAGCCAAGAATACTGTTGAGTAACTTTGCCGTTCCTGCGTTTGCTCTATCTCGTGCCTCTGAGAGACTGAGGCTTGGATCGGGGGCTGGAGGGGACCATGTCTTCTCAAACTCAAGCCATTCCGGCGCAACAGTAGCGTATTGAGTATAGTCTGCCATTGCTTAAGGGAGGTAATTGAACAACGTGTATAGTGAAGAGATGCAGACTTGGAGAGATGCTAATTTTTGAGTATAAGAATGTAGACCCCGCACTGATGTATTCAAAAGAAGACAGAAAAAGGTGAAGATTAAGCCACAAAAGCTTAAATATGGATGGCAATATACAGTACAGTACAGTACACTTTCTGTTGACCCAAGCGATCTGTCTATGTGTAATAAATTAATAAGAATGCGATTTTGGGTTATTAGCCAAATTCTATTCCTCATATTACTTAACGCTCACACAAAAACGGAATCACCGAAGAGCCGATGGAGGTTAGCAGTACCCCTCATAATGGCGTTGCAAAAGGTCCACAAGTAAAACAGCATTGTTCTTTCCAGATCAAGGTCGTCAAGAGATTTGCATCGTACTTATTATTCTCCAGCTTCCTTTTATCATTCATTACCCCGATCGGAATCCCCAAGAATCGACGTAGAAGAAGTGATTGCGTGTGCATACAACCACCTGATAGGAGGGCGAGTTCTGTGGCAACATGGCTGGCTGCATTGGTTCCACCTGCGGTCCCCCTTTGCCCTAAAGGAGTTGGCAGCGATGGTGTAATCCAGCACCCAAATGTTAGCGCGGGCCCTGCGAAGTTTTGTCTGCGACCTTGAGCATGCTGCAATAATGCTTCCCAGACAAGCACGCCGCCGATGAAGAGTGCATAATGAACAGCCAGCAATAGGCTTTATGTGCGCCATACTTCCCCTGTTGCTCGCACCGGATCTTGCAGAAACTTGGTTGGCAGGAAGAATATAATTATATCTCCATGGCAGAATTCAACATTAGCGTCGTGGGACCCGCGACCTTTGGTAAAGAGACCACTCCGGCAATCAAGGCGTGCATCCGTTGCCATGAGCGCAAAGTTAAATGCAATGCCAGGTACGTTCCTCATGGTTCAGGCCTTGTTATGCCACTGTGCCCAGTATCGATGCATAATACCATATCATCTTCGGTGCTGACCGTACACTATTAATTAAGTGATATTCCAAATGGCGGACCATGTCGGGTAGGATCTTTCACCGGGCTGCTAGGGATCTCCAAACTTATCAACTTTACTTTGTAGAATTGCGTTAAAGCAAAAGAAATATGCCGGTAACCATCTCATTCTACTCCAAATGTAATCTGTAGACTGTTACTTAATTGGTTCAATAGACGTCATCGAGACAAGCGCACCCGTAACAAAGTATCACCAGCACAAGCGCAGACAACGACACCGTAAGCCAAATGAATCGACCTACTTCTAGGAAACTAACCTTGACTTCAAGCAGCGAATCCAGCCAAGCGGCATCCAATAGTCACGATCCCGGATCAAGACAGCAGGAAAATGCAAATCTGTTCCAAGATTACGTGCCTACCACCATCGCTCTCCAGCCCTTCTCCGGCGAACCGGTAAACTATGTCCACCCAGACGGGAACTTTGCCTTCCATCCACCAGAGGTGATGAACCTTGAGCCTTTTGGGTTCGAGGATTCCGGCATGTCAACTTCTACAACAGGTAGTCCCTCTGTGGTACGGACAGCACCTCCAGCAAACGAACCAGCCTCGGAAAGATTTGAAGCTTTTGTAGGGGACAGCTTTGGTGCATTTACACCTAATTTTGTTAATAATCAGCGGAATTCTAGAAGCAATACTGCTTTGCCTCAAGACCAATCCGGCGAGTTTCCTGCTCGATTAGACGTTGATCTAGGTTCGCGGTCCACAATAGATATCGAGCGACAGTTCATAAATTTAGATTCCGAGGATATGGACTATCTAAGAGCCAAAGGTAAAAACGGCACTCACTGCCACTTGAATTTTCATAATTCTGGATTTGAGTTAACTTTTGTCAATTCAGGGGCCTTTGATTTACCCCCTAGACAGCTTCAAGAAGATATGGTATATGCTTTCTTTGAGCACGTCAGCCCTGTGATGCCAGTCATAAACAGGACAGCCTTTCTTCGAGAATTCCAGGCAAATGAAATTTCAAGCAGGCTACTACTTTTTGCAATTTTCACAGCAGGATGTAAAGCCTGCCAAAATCCTCTGCTAATGGATCAATACGGGACCAAGCTCGGCAGTGGTCACCGGTTCTACAAGATCACAAAGGTAAGAGACATGTGCACTTAAATGCTCGCAATAATTTAATGGGTAATTTCAGGCACTACTAGATACAGGATATGAGCAAAGTAAATTGGTACAGATTCAGGCCCTGCTACTAATAACTTGGTGGTGGGATAAAAAAGATGATGGTGGTAAGAATATGAGAGGATGCGCTATGAATGCGATAAATATTGCCCAAAGTATTGGGATGAGTCGATGGTTAGTATTATCCCTTTCGTGTTTTGAAAAATGGCTGATCGTGCAGGGCCCATTATCCAAAGGACGACCCCATACTCCGAGGGGTGTGGAAAAGAGTCTGGTGGGGTTGTATTGTGAGCTTCGTTGCCTTTTGACCCTTCAGCTTATCAAGTAGGAACTAATATCCCAAGATACGAGATTCTAATGTATCAATGGCCCATGGTCTTCCAACCATGCTGACCCTCGACAATTACGATGCCCACCCGCTTACTCCAGAAGATTTTATCGAAGAGCCAGGCTTCCAACACGACACTCAAACATTTCCCTATCCTCTAGAAGAGGTGAGCTTTTACATCCATCAAGCCAAGATATCTGAATTACTAGGTATTGTGCATTCTGCACAGTATTACATGTACCGGTTGCGCACAGAGACTACTGGCAGCATTGCCAAGAGGGAAGCCGCTATCAATGAGAACAATCTTCACTTCCGGCGAAACTATGACCAGATACCATACTCGGAGGAAACCATGATTGAATGCACCAGAGTATGCGAGGAGTGGTATTGTAACCTCCCGCCGGAGATAGAATATGACGTGGATGATATACAGGGACATCGATTCTGGCCTGCCTATTTGCATATCCTATTCTTGTGAGATTTGTCTCTAGAATCTGAACTAATAACCTTTCGTGTAGGCTAATTAATTTAGTACTATACTCTGCACTCGTCATCGAGAGAAATCAGTCTCAAAAGCTGTAGGTGCAGAGGCTCTTGCAAGGAAACATTGGTCTCAAGCGCAGGGTATTGCTGCAGCAACAATGATTAGTAAAATTGTGAGAAACATGAAAGCGCACGGTCAAATTATGAAATGCACCGGTTTGCTGTAAGTACCAACTTATCGATGAATAGGAATGAGGTGCAATTGAGAATAATGAAGAATGTTTTCTTGATCTTCAAACATCTATAGTTATATGCTCCAATTATGCTGATCTGAATCTCTACATTTAGCACACACGCCCTTTTCAACTGTTTAATATACTGCCTAATTGAGGGCCAGTCTCCCTATCCGGAAGTAAGAAATTACGCACAGCAAAAATACTCACTCTGTCTAAACACACTTTACGATTTTTCACAATTGTGGCTCAGTGCATCGTTAATCCATCGACTTTTCGAGGCGCTGCAGGCGAACATGAATAGAGTAAACACTCTCGCGGGCTCCAAATCAACTAGGTTCTATGCCGAATATCTTCCAAATACACACGTCTCTAGCGAAATTGGCAACGGCACAATAAAAAGGTACGATTTTTTTCTTTCTATTCCTACATCAAACCACCATTTAATGATAATGTGATAGGTTACTCGCGTCGCGCACACCATTCGAGACAAACTATGAAAGTGAGCCTGGTTTGGCGTCATTGTCGACATCATCCCAGCCGGCGAGCGTTTTGAGCACTTCTAATCCCTCGTCCTCGTATTTTCTTGATCTGGATACACTACCGCCGGAATTCTTTGAGGATAATGCAGAGTTTCCTGTTACGCTCAATCCTCAGAACTGGTAAGAATGTGAAAGCAGTTGGGGTTTTATGATTTTTGCTAATTTATATAGGTGTGATTTTTTCGATTTAGGCAAACTGTAGGATAAAGCAATCTATAATATTACTATTAATTCACCTCCACTGCAGACCACATAAGAGCCAAAGAAGCATTCCAAGCAAAATCTCCATCTTCACTATCGTTAGTTGATAATCGTTGATCTTGCACGCTCGTCGCAGCTCTCTGTAAGTAATAAATCCTGACAACATCGATAATTGTAACAAATATACCAAGACCAAATGTCAACACCAAAATAGTTTTTTTGTCTTCGCGGTAGATGCATGCCGGTTAGCATTGGGATGGGTAAAACAAGGATAGCCAGGTCCGTGACAATATTTACCGGAGCAGAACACAAAAATAATGTGACAATAGAGAAACATTGCTTGTTATTGATGAAAGTGACAAAAGCAGCTCTAATTGGTCTGCATTTAAAGACAGTGAGAAATATTAAAACGATGCCGGCAATGTTGACTATGCCAAGTGTAACATACGATGCGATTCCAAGAGTAGTTTGTGTGTTCCGTGTTACTCGAAGGTAGAATATCAGGATCGAGGTCTTTGACGCTATCAGAGCTGGAAGCTATGGACAATCAGTATATAACCTAAGAAGAAAGTTGCTTATCTTATAAGAAGATAATAATTTCAAAGTATTTGTAAAGTTTTTCATGTTTATGTTTTATAAATAATATTAATAATAAAGTAACAATTATAATTAATTTGTTAAACTCTTTTTTATATTCTTCAAAATTTATAACTTTTAACTTTAACTCTAGTAATTTAATTTTACTGATTCCTTTTATAAATATGAAATATAATTTTACAATTATTAACTTAAATAATATATTCTTATATAATAAGATTA